>DWJZ01002474.1:0-19360 GCA_018249125.1 Asbolis capucinus
GTGCGTTTCAGAACCTATGACTATTCTACTAATGATCTTGAGTCTCCGATCACAGTGTGAGGGGCAGAGGCCAAAGTCCACCACGCTGGCCAAGTGCTGACTGGTAGACTTCACATACCTTCGATAACTTTATGGAGAACTATCAGGAGTGCAGATCCTCCCGGTGTTTTCTTTCACCGAGTCAAGTGATAATCAACAAGAAAAACTCCCCCTACACGATTTAATTCCCTCATCCCCGTTCCACCATTGCACGAGTCGACGCACGGCCGGTATCCATCCCTTCTTCGTAGACATTCCGCCAGTACGGACGTCGCGTTCTGAGTCCTTTTTCATCATACGTACAAGGAAGGACTGGAATAAGTTGCCAGCGTCAGTGTTTCCGCTCGATTACTATGTAAGTGTCTTCAAGTCAAAAGTGAATAGGCTATCACTAAATTAGGGCGCTTTACCACCTAAAACCACTTCGCCGCTTACCACCAGGTGGGATATTGGTCAAGCACAAATTTATAAAAAGTAAAAAAACTACTTCTAACACGCACATAACTTTAGCAAATTAAAGATGCGCACAGGGTTCGAAACCAAGACCTTCCGTTGGAGAGACCAACTTTAAAATCTTTATGCTATCACTGCGCAATTATATAAGCATTTTAAATTAACAGTAAACACGGCATAATGACACTAGGTATCTAGAAATACCTTCTGGAATATTCTAAGTTACGGATTTCCTTCACTTCCTTCTTGGCCGGCACCGCGTTGGCGATGCCCGTGGTCTTGCACATGTCCATGGGCAGCAGGTATCACTTACCATCAGGTGACACGTCTGCACGTTTGCCTGCTTAGATATAAAAAAAAATTGCAAAATTAATATTAGTTTGTCTTTAATTCTAGTCTAATTTTAATTTAGTGCACAGTTTCTACAAGGTTTATACATACAGGTTATCTTTATAACGGGTCCTGTATTCCAAAAAATATTCTTTGTTGAATATATATTTGTTCAATCTTAGACCTTAGATATATATGAAGTTTTCTAACTGTATGTAAATAAATATCTTTGGACAACTCACACACGGCCATCTAAGCCTAAACTAAGCGTTAGCTTGTACTATGGTGATCAGACAACTGATAAACATACACATTATATATGTTTGTACACATACTGATATATTTATACCCAGAAACACAGAACAAACATTCCAGCTTATCACAGAAAAGTTTGACCTGGGTGGGAATCGAACCCACAACCTGCAGCAGTCACCTTCACTTACCGCTACATCAACCGGCATGTCTTATATATTTCCCGAAAATTGTAAAAATAAAAATACCGTCACCGATAAAAATCCGTAGCAATACAATGCTAAATGCAACTAAAATTTAGTATTGTAAAAGTTACAAACTGAATATTATTTAACAAATTTCACGTATATTATTATTTATAACATGAGTTGAGATTCTCACACCGTGTTAAGTGCTTACTTCGCAGACGGCGGCTGAATAATATTCAAGCTACTTCTCATGTTACCGGCATAATATACCTCCTTCACAGCACCAAGGATGTTGGAATTCTTCATGATGTAATAATGTGTATGCTATATTTTGCTTGGTAGGCGTCTCTGAACTATAATATCAAGAATATAATGAAATCATAGTGAATACATTAATTTGAAATATTAACTTTTCTTAATATTATAACTGGTTGGAGGTATTTAGGCGGAGGCGGTCTCGAACACAGTCTTGGGTAAGTTACTAATCATTATAAGAATTATCACTGGAACAGCGGTGGAGTACGCCACAGGCCAGATATTGTGAACCAAAGGCACGACACAAAATTTTGTGTGCGTATTCGCCACTCCAAAAATCAATGCACTTGCAACAATCCACCTCTGTCTCATTACAAACTATGGCATGTTGCGTATGATACAAAAATGTTCCCCATCCCTGCCCTAGGCCTCCTCAATCATAAAGAAAGACCCGAGCTCAGTAGTGGGAAACCACGCTGGTCCAAAATGTGCAATTTGGCTGCTTTACATACAATAGATTAAGAAGGATCAGATTCCAGTTCATTTATTTTTTGCTTTTCAGCAAATTGTAGTGTCTTCTTTTTGAAGTCTATTTAATTTTGTTTTCATAAAACTTTTTTAAAGTTAACAAATTGTTTTCGACAAAGCGTTTGCCAAATTCGTGCGCGTTCTCGCAGGAAAGTTAAATGAACTCCAACGTCAGTAGCAAGCAGCTAGCTGTACAGACTATCTTAACTTCCCCAATTACAATTTCGTTATCCCTTGACCTTAACTAAAGTCAAGCTTAACTGCGCTTACTTAAAATCATGTTGTACCCTGCTTACCTAAAAACAAGTAACACTGCGCTTACCTAAAGCCAAGTCACATTGAGTTTACCTAAAAGTAAGTTACGCTGCGCTTAACTAAAGACAAGTTACATTGCACTTACCTTAAATCATGTTGCACCCCGCTTACCTTAAGTCAAGTTACACTCCGCTTATCTAAAGTAAAGTTACACTACGCTTAACTTAAGTCAGGTGTAGCCTAAGCTTACATAAAATTGCGCTTACCTAAAGTAAAATTACACTGCGCTTACATAAAGTCAAGTTACATTGTATTAAGTTACCCTATGCTGTCCAAAAATCGAATGTTATGATACTTCTATAATCATGTACGAACTGTTGATAGCAAAAGTACCTTGGTAAGTACGCAAACTAAGCTTGATAACTTATAAGTATATAAAAAAAAGTTTGGGTTGCTTGGAAAGGTGCGATGGTACTTTACACTCAGTCAGCTTTTAACCTCAAATAAAATGACCTCCTGTTTCACATAAAAACATCAGAAAGGATTTAAATGAAATTTGGTACAGGGATAGATAACAAATTGGCTACTTTTTATGACTGGTCTGTTGGTCTAGTGATTAGTGAACCTGACTGTTGAGCCTCCGGCTTTATCAGTTGTCTGATCACCATAGTACAGGTTAATACTTAGTTTAGGATCAGGTGGCCGTGTGTGATTGAAATATATGTATATTTATTTTATCACCACATAACGCGAGCGAAACAAGTATTTGAATAATTTTCTCTTCTAACCGGCGTAATATGTTTGTACTCAAACTAACTCCTAACATCAACTGTCCATTATAAACCCCTAATGAGATTGCAATTCAAATGGAACTGAATTGTCAATTGATATTTCAGCCCCAGTGTTGTGTTCAAACTGACAAAAGACTGACATTATGTCAATGTACCTGCTGGGATCAAATTAATGTGTAATTGCTTGTATTTGACTGTTTCTGAACCAAAAGTAAATATAAGATTATGATTACGTCGATTGGAAGTGATTGCTAAAGTTAAGCAGAGGACGCGCGAGGAATATAAGATGATAACTACACTTACCTTATCCGCACTAGGCCAGCGTGGTGAGCTATGGCCTGTACCCCTCACAGGAGTCCCGGAGTCCCTCTACAAAGTGCATAAGCAGACCACCGAGGGGGATTTTGGTGATAAAAATCGCACGTACTCCAGTACTTCCCCAAAGTGCCGGGAACCTTTTGGAGGTTTCTCCCTCGACAAAAAGCACCCCTCATATGAATGGAGAACCGGCCCCAGACGTGGAACAGTTATGGATCGCAGTAAAAAGTATTTTTATTTCTGTCATCTTCTTCTATATATTTTTTAAATTATATTTTACGCAACATAAACATTAAAATACATTAAAACAGTTTGCCCAACCGTGACAAGTTAAGCGAAAGTAGGGAACTAAATAAAGATACCGGTAGACGATTTTAAATGTTGCTTTGCATCACAATATATGGCACCGAAAAAGTCATAATATACAATTTATGGGGTACTTAAGCCCCATTTCCCATGAATAAAGGCGCAAAATATGAAATACAGTCAATAGTTATAAAACTACAGAATTCAGTATCTTCTGTACCTGGCATTGTACTTGAAAGACGATGACGTAGAATATTCTAGAAGTACTAAAATCACAGACTAATCAAAGCAGTATTTTTTGGAACAAGAACATCTATCGATATGTTTAAATATGTATGTTTGTGAGTCCTTTATAGACTCTATGGCATGAGATAGGTCACTGATGTGTTTAGCAATCTTGATCAGAATTCTCTGAAATTTTAATAAAACAACATTCGTCGATTGGGCTCATGACGAGGAGTCGCGCGCCGGGTACAGCTAATTTATAATACACAAATACTGACGAATATACAAATAAGAGGTCTTTAAAAGCGATTTTGTATTCAACTTGAACACACATTTATTTCGGCTATACATTAAAAAGAAATAATAAGATTTTAGCACATACTGTTTCGATTCAGCGTTTCATGAACTTACATATATAATAATAATTGAAGTGTTTTATAACTTTGTAACATTATGTATATCTATTATTACTTTCATAGGAAATAAAAATAATATAAAAAAAGTATTTCGCTAATTCCTATTATAACTATACTCGGTCCAAATTCGATCTGGAATGTTTAACAACAATCCGTTGCCTGGCAACCTGTGACAAACAGAAGAATTGAACTTTTTTTGTGTTTTGCCAGCTGTTAACTCCTTCATGAAATTAAGGATGTCAGAGTATGAATTTGTGAATGATGTTGTACGTTTTAATTTTTTGTGTGACTGGTATGACTCAATTTATTTGTACTAGTTCTTTGATCGATACTAAGATTTATAACTAATTTTTAAAAATCTAATGAGAAGTTTAGTGCAATAAAACTCATTAATGTAAGTTGGTGAAAACCCTTAAAAAGATTTTTTATGGTTTGTTTACATTTATTCCGGATCGAAGTCGCACCGAGTATATACATAGACCTGTGTACTGTTGAAATTCAGCCGTAAATCAATGTTAAAACAAATTATCATTGACAGAATTGAAATTGTCAAACGTTTTTGTGTATCAAAAACATGGGAGTGTGTGTAATGTTTTAAATAAACTATTTCGAAAAATTACAAATTATTAAAAAAAAATCCAATACATTTTTATATCAAAATATATCCTACTGCACCGCTTCTCCATGGAATTTTTAACGGTGCCAAATTTCATAGTCCTTCGTCCATGAAATATTCGCAAAAATGGTTTCGCAAAAAAGTTTATGCTTCACGTATTAATATATAAATATCTGCACGCAAATAAATGTCACTGAAATCGGAATATTATTTAAATAAAAACTATTCAATCGTAAACATACTCTGGAATGTGGAATTCAGACGTGCTTGAACGAGAGGGGGACATTTCGTTCTTTACGCAGTTATTAAATTATTTTTCTTGGGATAGCAATTGTCTCGCTCAATTACATATCAAAGAACACATGGGAATGAGAGACAATGAGGAAAAAATGCCATCTAAAATGACGTCATGGGAAAATGCCATTGAAAATGCCGAGTTTATTTAATTTCGGCCGACGTGACAATTGATTCGAGCCCCGCCTGACTTATCACGACTAAATTGAATACAATAAAACAAACTTGGCGTCAATGGGTATTTTGGCGTTGATTTATTGGTGTGTAAGTAATTCGGTCGGAAAATTTTATAAGATATATATTTAAAACTATATTCTGACAACAGGCCGACAGGCCGGTTGGTCTAGTGGTTAGTGAACCTGACTACTACACCGGAGGTTCGATTCCCACCCAGGTCAAACTTTTCTGTGATGAGCAGGAATGTTTGTTCTGTATGTTATAGAAATATCTATTTAAGTATATATTTAAAAGTATATATGATGTTTATCAGTTATCTGATCACCATAGTACAAGCAAACGCTTAGTTTCAGAGTAGGTCAGATGGCCGTGTGTGAGTTGTCCAAAGATATTTATTTATTTATTATTTATTTATACTAGATGAGCCGGCAAACGTTGTCTTGCCATTGATTAAAATACTAAAATGACTATTAAAAATAGGGGTTGGTGATAGAAGCGTGAAATTTTTTAATGTCACATTATAAAAAAAAGAAAAATAAAAAAAATATCCAAACATTAAAAAAATGTTACATGCATGCAAACCTTATTACTTAGGGGTATGAAAAATAAATAATAGCCAATTCACAGACTGAATATGGTAATAACATTTCATAAAAATCGGTCAAGCCGTCACGGAGGAGTGTGGTAACGAACATTGTGGCCCGAGAATTTTATATATAAGACAAGTTGATATTTCACTTCAATCCCGTTTTCTGGTGACCGTCCAACTTCTTGACCGCGTTAGTGAAACATATGGTGTTGTTGTTTTGGATGGCAAGCAGTGACTACTTAGCATCATGTGGTTCATCATCATTATTGGTACGAAGGAGCAGAGATTTGAGACAAACGATTTGAAACATTTTTTTAGCGTTCAACGCCCAATGCTAGTTTATAAAAGGTATGGGTCATTGGAAGCGGTGTTAGCCTAGTGTTTAAGAATTTGGCCTCCTACTCGGGGAGTCAGGATTCGCATCCCAGGACGTGCACTTCTGACTTTTGCGGAGTTATGTGCGTACTACTTCGGAATTATCTTCGTTTTAAGCATTTAAATGTCACTCGCTATAACGGTGAAGGAAAACACCGTGAGGAAACCTGCATGCCGGGGAGTTTGCAAAAATTCTCATTCAGCGAAGCGACCCGTGCTCAATAGTTGCTGTAATGAGTTGTGAAAAATATGGCGTCTGTTTTTCTGTAATAAACGCCAATGTCATTCATCTTTAAATTTGCGTCTGGCAAGAACAATAACAGACTACAGGCGCTGACTTCTCTATCACTGGCGATAGAGATTTCAAAACCTAGACAGACTAGATAGTTTATGAAAAAATGATTAAATTTTAAATTCAGAAGCGTCATTACCAGAATTGCTGTGACGACGACATTCGCTCGGGCCACAATACACCGGAAGTGGGTTTCCGGTCACAGCGGCACAATTTTTGGAAACGCCAAAATTTTCATAGTGCTACTGACTAACTCTCGCATTGTAATGTAGATTCGATGTATTTTATGTTCATTGTTAGTTATCACGCTACGTAGTCTATCTTGTACTTACTTGATCATTTGGCGGTACCACGATTTTTCCTGTTATTATATATTTTTTTCTTATGAAATCTTATATAAAATAAAATTCACTATTTTGTGTTGTACTTAAGTGGTATTTCTATTTTGTGGCGAAATTTTATTTTTAATAACCCCTTAAAATTGCAAGGAAAAGAAAAATGAGATGAAGATTATAAGGAAATTATAATTTTAAATTAGACGTTGGAAGTCTACGACATGTTATGCTAATTCCTATTACATACCTACCGTCGATCAAAAATATAACTGATCGAAGCTCCATGCGCTATTAAGTACTTGTAAAAAAAAAGATTATTTATTTATAAAGGTTAGACTAAAATAATAATTTTGATTTAAAATCATAACAAGATATGTCCGGAGTTTTCCCTTCCACAAGACTCAAATAAGTTCTCAATTCAAAATATTTTTTTTGGCTTATTTTAAGCTTTGGTTTGAGTATATAAATTGACCTGTAAAAAATTGTAAGCCTAGTATGTAGTATATGTTATCGAACCTATCTGTAAGTGTGGAATGTGTTTAAACCGGTAAGAGAAAGGTCTGTTTTATATAGAACCTATTTCTCCAACTCTCGTATACTTCACTAGTATTCATGGACAATACTTGTGTAAGATGTTATCATCTCTGTAAGTGTTTGATGCATTCATATCAAGTCATCTAAGACATACACTCATTTTTTTAGTTATGGGTAGAGTAGGATTACATAGCGGCATGGGCCATCTTTTTACAAATCTTTTAACAAATGCCAAAAACTAATAGGCCATTAAACTTCTATTTAAGGCTTTTTAATTATGCGTTTCTAAGCTCGGCAACCACTTTATATGTGAGTTATTTAATTAGACATTTAAAATAGTTTTTTCGGATTTTTTTGATTGACGTTCCTGCCACTGTTAAATATCTAAGGGGTTTTTGAATTGAAATTTTATTGATATAATTATAATATGAGACTACGATCCCATTTACACGCGTGTGTGCTTGGACGAACTAACGGTATGGATGACAATCGTCAGCTATCAATAGCTAACAGTACATTATTATAGTTATTTTAATAACGGGTTATTTTCAGGTTTATGTAGCCATATAAATGCTCTATCCTTCCAAGCGCATGCGATATGCCAATGAAATACAGATAGGCATATCAGATCTATTATTTACCGGGAAATTAATGCATTTATCTTTGAAATCATTTTCACTGAATATAAATAGTTTTTAAGTTATAATGATTTGTATTGAGTTTTTGTTGTGCTTTTGTGTATTAGTACCGGTTTGAAGAATAATTTCGTAAAGCGTATGCGGCGGTTTATAAAAATATGTCGTTTCAAGCCTTTCCTACAGACATTATGTGTATTTATTTAACTAAAGTCTTAAATTAGTTTCTATAGCTGTCCTTAAATTAGTTTTTATAGTTTACCAAGTGTTAAATTTTCTCTGAAATGACACAATGAATTTGTGGAATAATAATTGTGAATCATTTATTAGTTTTGAATGATTGATTGGCTGAAGACCCACAACTGAGCACGGGTCTTTCTTCATATTGAGAAGTCCTAGAGCATACCAGCATGCTACTCTAATGCGAATTGGTGAATGGGTTTGTGGCTAACCCAAGTGTCGGAAGTTTTTATGCCGCCCGAAGAACTCCATCATGACTTAAAGATTGCTTTCTAACCATAACAACCGAGACTGGCGCGTTTACGTACCCTCCGAAGAACTGAAGTGCTCATAAACTTTTGCTGAATCGATTAAAAATGATTGGTGGTAAAATCGATTAAAAAAGGTTGGATCCAGTTGTCGATTTTGGTACCAGTTAGTCCATTATTTGCGTTTTATCTTTTTTATAAGAATCCCTGGTAATAATATCTTTCATATATCTTCCTAGTACTATGTTGATAAAATTTTGCGTACCTGTTTTATTCCATACCTACAACAATCTATGCACCAAATTTTATTCCTATTCGTAATTTTTGCGTGAATGGGAACAAATAGTCATCCATCCTCACGTTCGCATTTCTGTTATTAGTAGGATTTTTTTTTATCGAAGGCTAAACTACAATAAACATTTTAAAGGGCGTCCATATATTTGACGAGTATGTGTGTGCACAAATGATGGTATATGATATTTATTCAACCTTGCTCTCGATTGTCTCATCACATTCATGTGGTGCAACGAACCGATGATTTTGCGCTGCGAATATTGCTATCGTGTGCCTATCTACGTTATAGATACTTACCTACTTATGTTATTTTTTTACTTACCAGTAATACAGAGCCTTTGTTTGGAATCTCAAAATTAATATATTTTATCTTTAATCTGTGTTAATCACTTAAATTTTTATAATATACCTGCTTTCGCCCGCGATTTCGTCTGCGTGGAATAGTTATTTGAGCTAACGCAAATTTTAACCCGCAACTTCGTTTCTGTCATACATGATTTTTGCGAAACTTTAACCGTTTACGTAACGCACGCAGCGGAAGTTCTCAATGGGAAAATATCCCCCAATTTTTAAACATTCTTCATTGGTGATCCGCTCTGATTGGTCTTAGCGTGATGATATATAGTCTATAGCCTAACTCGATAAATGGGCTACCGAACACAATTTTTTGTTCAAATCGCACAAGTAGTTCCTGAGATTAGCAAGTTCAAGCAAACAAACAAACTCTTCAGCTTTTAATATTAAAAAATTAGAATCTAAAAGTTGGCAACACTAATTTGTCGCCTCTTTTGATTTCCTCTTTTGATTTCCTACCGTTGTAATGAGTGTACCTCGTACTGGAAATAAATCGTCTCCAATCAAGACCACTTTAAAATCACCTCTCAACCTGAACCCTAAAGAAAACAGCCACTGAACTTAACACAAATTTGTCGCCCCAAAAATCTGCTGCCTTAGCAAGCCTAGTTAGTTTACTGGTAAATCCGCATAGTCTGCTTGTTTCTCCTACTCTCATAAAAAGTTTGTTTAAAGAATCCCGTTTAAACATTTTCTCTTATAGGTTTCCTGAAGCGAATTGTGTTATTAGATACCAACAAATGTTGATTGTAGGTTTTGTATGATAAGATGTGTTTTTTTACCTTTGTTATTTCAATTTCAACCTTAGAATCTCACCTGCCACCGACGATAAAAGTTCATTAATCTTTATTTGCATTATATTTGGACAGAAAATAATGTTATTTTGATATGCTCTTGTTTATGTTTATTTAAGTTATCAAAGTTACAAATCATATTATTTGATGAACTGTTCAACACTGCTTGAAACAGCAATAATATTTATTTTGTTATGTTTACAAGTCTTACGTGTTTGCTTTATTAGAATGCGTGTGAAGTATCTGAACTAATTATAGATTTGACATTGATGGCCCACTGTGCAGTTTATTTGATGTTAATGCTTTATCACAATAAAAATATATAGAAACTTTGCTAAGTAGAATTTGCTAGAGATGTGCTGACTATGACTGTGGCCGGCTAGCCAACTAATCGGCTGTGAAAGTATCGGCAATTTTGGCTGACTAGTCGCCGACAAATCGGGGCCTGCTATGTTGGGCGAGGTGTTGGTAAAATCGAACACATCTCTAAAATTTACACACTCATCATGGAATGAAGGAATGGATGTAAGTTCGGATTTTACGGTTAGCTCGTGAAAAAATACAAATATCCAAACATCTTCACAGATTTTCACAGTTATAATATTAGTAGGATTAGTATTATTCATTTTGAAAACTAGAATCTCATCTCGTATAGGATATAAAAGGTAACTTATTTCTTCTTTTGTTGGACTTTGATTCTATATAGTGAACTTGCTCCATTTATTCTTAACAAAATAAGATCGAAACACAAAATTCTCTAAACCTTTTGTCCAACACGTCGTTTGATATGTAAAAACAGGTTATTCTGACGTCGGTTAGTTGAAATTTCTGCTAGTAAAAATTGATGAGATTAAAATTTTTTTCACAGTTGTATCAAGAATGCTTCACTTTTTTCCCCTTTTTCTTTGTCTTTTTTGCGTTTTCTGTAGTTTTAAAAAGCAAGTCCTTCATTTCCTATGCCGGCCTCCTGATATTGCTTATGTATTCTGTAGGCCACCGCCTGTAATCACCATCAGGTGATTCATCTGCTTTATGTCTGTTTAGTGCATAAACAGGCGTTTATTCCTAAATACCTAAATATGTACGTACTATATAAAATTATGTTACGGTAAAATCAGATTTTTGAGAATTGATAAAAATATTTTACTATGATATTTTTATACATTTTAGAAAAAAACTAAGAAAGCTATTATTGGCATTATTATACACACATACATTTTTGTGTATATTTCAGAAAGCCTTATGAGCGGCCGGTGACCAGGAGAGCAGAAGCTATCAGGGAAAATGAAGCCGCGGGGAGCTCGCGTCATGCACGCCTTCACTGCGCTCACCATGCTTACTATGGCCAACGGTAATCATGTTTAACTTGAACTACTTATTACTCTTGGAGAATATCAAGCGATTGAAACCGGTCGCAAATCAAGAGCAGAGCTGTGTCCGAGCTAAACCAAGTGGCTAGGACAGCTAGAAATGAGTTATGTATCGTTTATTGTAGATCTAGGTAATTCCAGTTACTTTCAGATATATAATATCTGCTCTCAGAACATCGATTAAATGTCTACTAAGTACTTAAAAACTTTTATCTTGTTATGACGGCTCAAATATTGCTAAATAAGTACGTATTTACTCCATAACATATGAAATCTACTTAAATAATTTACTTTAATATCGGAAACTTTGACAACATGATGGAAGATTCTCATGCGTGAAATATAATGTAGATATAATTTTGTCATAATTTTGATATAATGTTATAACTTAGTCATATACGATGGATTTGTTTCTAGCTCAAACAACGTGCAACCAAGGCATGGGAAGAGTTATGTACGAAAGGTTACCGAATCAACAGCTGCATGGTTTTGATGATGATGTGGTAAGTTTTAACGCAGTTATAGAAATACCTTTTTTTAAAGACTAATAATATATGTGATAAACCTAACTAATCAGCCGGTATCAACCGGTAACAGCAAGGTATCAACCTACCCTAACTATATTTAATACAACCCTGGAGCAAAAGTAACGACGATGAAGGTCAGTATAATTCATAATACTTAAATCTCGATGTCTACTCCTTACATAGAAATAACTATATTTAAAATTTTAACTAGAAACAGCGATCTTAAATTTAAATGGGTTAAAACATTAAAAAAATCTACAAAATTCAGAAAACGATACCTAATAGTAACTCAATGTACTTATTGAGATTATAAGTTTAGTAAAAGAGAACACAGATAATATTCGATATTACATTCCTAATCAATAACTAGGTAAGTATAACATAATAGATAATGATATCACTCAACGTTGGCGTGAACACACTCAACATACAATAAACGTTAAAATTAGAAACTTGTTCATAACATTATTATTTGAACCTGTATGCTATATCTAAGAAATTGAACAACACGTACTTCTATTTGTTACACTTAATTAAAATTTGAAGATGCGTGTAGATGAGGTACAATGAGAGTACTGCATAACCAATTTGAGAGCTCGAAGGATAAACGTGTCTGTTATGTAACCCTAGGTGCGGTAATTTCATGGCTCTGTTTATTTCATGTGATAAAAATATGTTCAAATATCCAAATTTTGTACGATTTACATTCAGGTACGAGAAACAGCGCCACCATTTCGCGTCTTAGAAAAATGCCAAGACCTTTGCTTGAGAGACCGATCTGGAAACAGCCTTGTCAGAACTTGCAACTCCATTGATTTCCAACCTGGAGCTCGCATTGCTGCCTTCAGTCCTGAACCAGAGTATGAGGAATCTACATGCTACTTAACTAGAGAACAGGCTGCGCCTGAAGGAATCGGGACGCTTATGATAGTCCCCAATAGCGTTCATTTCAACGAGATCTGTCTTACATGTAAGATTGATTGTATTTATCTTGTGCTCCTTTCTGGTCAGTAACGTTAATCAATCGATCACTCGATCAATTCACTTCAGTCTAAATATAGAATGTATAAAGAAATTGATTCAGAGCATTAAAGAAATATTTGGTACATCTCGTGATTATTATCGATATTTAGTTTATTCAATTTAGTTGTTTTTCCGATTATCCCAAAACTCCTCTACTTACAAAAACTGTAAATACTTATGCCATTTATTTATTTTAAAGCAAATCGACCTGAGCGAGAATGTCCATCCCGAAGATATGTATTCGAACGCCACGCAAGGAAACGTTTGAAACTTCCACCTTCAGATCTGAAGGAAATAATGGTAGCTAATCGCACTGAATGCGAAGACAAATGCTTAGGAGAATTCAGCTTTGTTTGCCGATCAGCTACATACGACTCGGCTTTGAGTACTTGTTCCCTGAGTAGGTTTACTAGAAGGACCCACCCGGAGCTTCTGGAAGATGATCATAACGCTGACTATTTGGAGAATACATGTCTTAATGGTAAGAATTTAGATACGCGAGATTTAGTTGTTGAATTCAATGGTCACTTTATAATTTGTGTGTTTATTTCAACAGCGGAAAGAAGGTGTGACGGATTAGCTGTCTTCATAAAAGAGGAGAACAAGCGACTGGGAGGACCATTTGAAGCAGATGTGTTTTCCAACATGACCCTAGATGAATGCCAGTCGATGTGTGTGAGGGCGGAAAAGTAAGTTTACAGCCGCTATCTTTCTCCAGAATACGGTTTATTACGATGATGAACGATTTTACTGGCTGGCGTTTTTTTCTCGGGCCTAGTAGTATATCTTGAAAAGTTATTATTATTTTCTCCAAAGTCTAGTCATAAAATAATAATACTCAAAACAAATTAGTATCCTAACATTGTAATTTGACAATCGATGCATATTTTGAAATTTAGAATGCACTAGATACATATAGTATAACACCTAAAGTAAAATTACGAAGGTCAAATCGTTCAAGGTATTCAAGGGCTCTTACAGTTACCAGGTACACAATTTATTACGTCTATTCGAAAATGAAACAAAAGGAACCAAGATCGATTCCTTTTCGGCCAGGACACATGTTGTCATAGATAAATTTTATTCTCGGGTCATTGATGTTATTTGTCTATGTAATGTATGTATATAACACCAATGTGTTGTCCAATGTCCAAAGCCCCACAACACCGGAATCTTAGTAGAAAGCCATTAGTGTGTAATCGAATGTTTACAGGTACTTCTGCCGGTCTATCGAGCACGATGTGATGACGAAACAGTGTGTTCTATCGGAAGAAGATTCGGTGTCGCAGAAGGACGACGTGACAGTCAGCGCATCGCCAACTCATCATTTCTACGACTTAGTCTGTCTCGATAATCGTAAGTATTGTTGTGGTATTTGCTTAATGTAGGCCATTAAACTATTAAAGTTGTCATTTCTTATCGAACTCTTTTTATCTACATAGAAAATTGTTTCAACAAACTTTATTAGTAATAGAATTCTAGAACATTCTATTGAAGTATTTTTACTATAGAGTTAGATTTTATATTACTCAATACAATTGCAGGTGGGGTTAGATATTATTTTGTGTTATGTGGCAATGTTTCGATTCTATTGCTAAACAAGGCATTATTATAGGTACCAATTAGTAAATTTACAAGATACTTTTTTATTAATTACAACTTTTTAATATAAATCATTCTTTCAATTCATAAATAACATAAAAAGATTTAACTTCCTCATTTTATTTCCTTTTTTTTTTTCTATTTCTCAGCCAGCCCTATGTATTAGTGATGCATTTGGTGTTGCTGATGTCCACAACGCTGACCATTTCGTACCTGTGGCTCGGCTATCAGTTATTTTCATAAAAACGTTGATATTACGCAAAACCCCAATAAGGCCTTTTCTCACGATTATGATCAGTCTCTCATCGGGTGACAGCTCGTGGGACGGAATACCCGGACAACAGCGTAACGTCACACCTGTTCTCGCCCGGGCGACGGCCGGACACCGCCTTCCAGAGATACCGGAACAGCCGGATAACCGGGGAGTTCCACTCGGAGATAACCGGCCGGTCGCTGAGCGAGTGTCTCGACGAGTGCCTGAGGCAGACCAGCTTTCAGTGCAGGTACATTTTTGTTGCTATTGGAATGGAGCAAAGCTATCCAACCCAAGGGCACGGGCCAAAATCTGGCCTGTGAATGATTTTAAATGGTCTGCGCAAGAAAGTTTGTGGAACTTAATTATTGCGTGTTAGACTTTTTAGTGGCCCGTAGTACCGTAATATATGAACTCGACTGAAAAAATGTTAAGCATTTTAATGAATGACAAGAGCTAGTTTGATGTTGTGAGGATGGATAGAACATCCTTCGTTCACTTACAATTGTTAATAAATTGCATTATTTTGTATTATGTGTTTCTGCACGTGAATTCGAAACATATGTGCCGATTTTTGGAAATCTTCAAAATTTTTAATTAATGCACATATTGTAGTATCGTATACACTTAATGTTATTAATGATTAAGAATTAATTTAATGTTAATCTAATAAGATAAAGAATTAAGAAATTCAAAAGTTAAACCAGTAGTTACGCTTCATAGAAGACGCCAGTGTGCTGCACAACCGGCAGATTCCGTAATTAATCATCAAAATACCTTGAGATACTATGCACAATGTTGTAGAACAATGGTTATTTATCATGCCAACGTGACTGATGTACCCAACTAATTAAATTGTATCTATGTTTTATTCTATGCATTCCTGACTTAAACAATACTTTACGCAAATTATTTTTGTGTCCATGTTAGGATAATGAATGGACTTCATTATCTTGCCTATTTCCTTACATGAATTCCATAGTATGTCACATAATGTTTGAGCATATAATTTCTTAAAATATGTATTTAGTTATCATTACTAATATTTTAGAAAATTGAAAAGAAAAGTTTTCCTGCATAATGAAAGTTTAATTAAAACTCTACTCGTCGTGAACTGCGGACTTCAGTTACGTGTACTATGTTTCGGGTACTCACGATAATAATTTAGCACGCCTCACCGGCCTGGTTAGAACGCAGATATTTTTATTTACACATGTACTTGGTTCAGCCGTGAACACGACGATATTGGGTCGAAATATTAGTGTCCTAAATACATATCATTGTTACGTGTAAAACAGTACGTATAAAAAATAAGTTCTTATAAGATAGCAAAAATAGATTCCAATGAAAAGCGTAAACATTGCGCATAGCTTGTTCGATGTGGAAGTAAAGTTCCTTTCGAAATCGCCCGAGCTGCTATGGAACATGCTAGAGTAAATAACTTTCCACAAACCATTCAAGGTGACTTTATTATGTAGGGTAAAAAGAAAACCAAACACGCCTTGCCAACAAATTATTTAATGGCTGCTTTGTGAAATGAAATTACAAGTTGCAAAAGACGCTGTTTCATCTTGTTTTTGCGTAGTTTTTTTGTAGCGAAAATATCGGATCATTCAGGTAATTCGGGTCAAGTGTAAGAGTATCCGAACAGGTAATAAAGGTATTTATTATGTTCCTCGATTAACGTATACCTGAACGGCCCTATAGCATATTTATATACACATATGTATATTATAGTACACTACGTACTAAAACATATGTGTGTATATTGATACGAAGAGAGGGGGGTGCCTGATATGATTCGATGTTTGGGGCAGGCTTATATGGTAGGATTATGTGAATAATGAAACTTCGTTTTCGGGTCATATCGTTATAAAATATAATACATATGAATTCAATCTGCAAGGAGCATAGAACATTGCTAACGTAAACAACAAGACCTGTACAATATACTCTGTACCCCATCATAATAATGTTACTCATTATTAGGGTTGCCACTCGCTGTTAAAACAACTTTCTAACAAGTTGACAAGTTAATTTAATTATAACATTGTCATGCACCTTGTTAAAATATAACTGAAATATCTGGTGTCGGGTGAGCAGGCCGACATTATACCCGACCATCTAATTATTTTATAAGCTCACACTAAACTTTTCTCATCTGTACATTTGTTTTTAACCTCAAAAGCGGATAACAATGTAAGTCTTTTTGTAAAACTATGTCGTACACTAAGACGATGGACGTCTCGATCAACTAAAAATAATATACAATACAAATCGTCTGTAATGGATGCTATCAATTATATTACTTTGCAACGATACAATAAGTGCAGCGGTCTTATTAATTAAGGATATCTTCCAGTAAAAATATCGCAGAAAAATACATTCGATTGCGCAGATATCCTAATTATTGAGTACTACTAATTTATGGGTTTCGAAATGACAACCCTAGTATCGATGTGCTAAATTATCTAGCGAACGCTTAGGTCAACGACCGATAGTGTGTGGCATATAAACACATACATTTTTACGTCGTTTACAATACATTTACAGCTGTTCAGTTTGTTAACAAATGTTTCCAGAAGCGTGCAGAATCGTTCTTTCGTAATAGTGACCTGAAACCGACTGACACGAATTACAAAAATAAAATATACCCGAACCTTCTAGACTCCTAATAAACTAATCTTAGAATACGACTATTTGTAATATCTGTTACTTTATTTTGGTTAGATTTTAAAAATTTCAAGGTCTCAAAAATTATTATTATTTATTTAATTTATACTTAGATACTTTTTTCTGTGTCGGCGTTGAGTCACTGACGGACAAAGATTGCTAAAATAACGTAAACGTATATTAACAAGGATTATTTTTTTATTTTACATCGTAGAAATTTAAAAAAACGGGAAGGAGGACGGTCCATACCTGGAAGTCCCTCCAAATTTGGCTCCCTCGTGTGCAGTAAAGTTCTGTTCCCCTAAAAAAAATGTTCAATTGAAGTCAGTTGGAATTTTAAACCGATTTCAATAAGGAAAGAATTCGTGTGTACTTCCTTTTTTACGTATGTATGTGTATACATAGCATATATAGCATGTGCATATTTATGTATGTACGTGTGTATTTCTTGTTTGTTTGAAAGCTGATGTTTATCATGTAGTTCCTTTTAATTTTTATTTTTCGCGACATTTAACGAGTATTTTTTGAGTTATCTTAATAATGCGTATTTAAATAATACAAGTACACTGACAATGATATTCTCGTTTATGGGAAGTCGGTTTTTTAATGATAAAAAGATTATTATTTTCTTCAACAGCCAGACCATCTTCAAGATTATAACACCAATTTCTTGTTACTCTATCAGATCAGCAGTATACAGTGATCGCGCACGAACATGTCGCCTGAGCAGGTACAACCAGAAGGACGGTATGCGACTACTTTACGATCCCGACTTTGACTACTACGAAAATCTAATGCGTAAGTATATTTTAAGATTCCGGAACATTCTTGAATAGCTTATTCTATATTCTCTATTCCTCAAAGAATTATGTATTAGAATATGTCTCAGTGCTAGTGAGAATAAAACCGTTTTTTTTCTAAAAAGATTACGTTTCATAATTAATGAATATAGTTAGTATATTATTTAATTAATTAATAAAATACATATAATTGTTGAACATTTCGTAAGTTATCAAGATTGATATGTGAGGGACTTTATAATAAAATACACATAATACGATCAGAGATTCTTATAAAAATCCTATCGATGTTTTCTGGTTTACGTACATATTAAATTAAGTATGTGTAATATATCAATGTTTTTATCTCTAACTTGGCAACATTAAAAGAAAAATGTATAAACCAATTGTATAATCGATAGGACTGGTACATGTCCTAGACATTAAATATTACTATACTTGTCATGTATAATTTATGTAAAATTTTATATTTATGTCAGCTTCATTAAAATTGTGGAGGCAGATACAATAGATCCATTAATATACTTGTAACCGTATGTTAAAATAAGAATTACCTCGCAAAGCAAACAAATTATATTATAAGATAGTGTATGTATTCATACAAACGTTACAGTACACGAGATTGAGAAGATGCTCTCAATAAGCTCATGAGAGTGTGTCTGGGAGGCAGGGCATAATACGCTAGTACCACAAGTGGACAATTGACCTAATGAGACTGATCATGCGACATTGATATCGTCTTTATAAATAGAAGTTAGTAGCTACTTTAATATGAATTAAGATGAATTCATTAATGTTTTAATAAATTAGATACGTAATATCTATAATTAAGCTGGCAAAGATACAAAAGGAATGTAAAAAAAATCTTTCTGGGTCATTGAATATAAGAATTATCTTCCCAGCCCCATAGCGTTTATCAAAACCGATTCATTTATTTGACAGACCGCTTAGTCTAGTGGTTAGTGAACCTGACTACTAC
>DWJZ01002475.1:0-19355 GCA_018249125.1 Asbolis capucinus
ATTTTTTTTCTTAATGGCCATTAGTTCTACCATGACCCATTTCAAGCTTATCCATTCATTACCGGACACTCTGTATACATAGACTTATTATATTACCATAGCCCATTGAATATTTACTTTGCCGAAATCAAAATAAAAAGTACTCTGTGGACAAACTCAAGTCTACATCAATCTACGCCCTAATCTGTAGCACATATCTATGGCATCAACTCGTATATAATCTGTGCAAATCCAATCATAGATCCGTATGCACTTTTTGCTTGGATTCCCGCCAATTAGGGTTCGACGACCGACCGCTCTCGATGTTCGTTTTCGCGACGTGATGTCTATGAAATGTTCTCTATTTAAATCGATATGTCTGCTGCAACGAATTGATATTTCTTTGCGAATCGGTATATGCTGATTCTGGTAAATCTTTACCAGAGGTTTAAAATTAGAGCGTTTGATTGGTTTCAACCGATCGCTGGCCCACTACTGCGCTTGGGTCTCTCCTGGTGAGGAGGCCTGGAGCTTGCTCTAACCAGCTGCTCTAATGCGGATTGGTGGAGAGATTAGTGGCCAACCCAAGTGTCAGAAGTTATTGTGCCGCCCGTCGACCTCCGACATGGCTTAACGATTGCTATCTTACGACAACATCCGGGATCGATAGCTTTACGTAACCTTCAAAGCACGGAAGCATTCAATATTTTTTGCCAATAGTAGTCACCCATCGTCCTACTGACCGCCCGTTGTTGGTTAAATTTTGCATATCTTTCGTCCTGGTGACAATGCATTTTTATAAGCATGTCCTGAAACTACTGATACGTTCAGATACGTCACTGATACGTTACGTCCAGACAAGGGAACTCCTCAACGATTAATAATACAGTTATGAAATTTTATGTGTTTCTTCGTAGGGCTCTATAATTGCCGGGTACCTTTTTAAGGTTTTCCCTATCAACAAAATAAAAAGAAAAAAAAGGGCTCTATAATTGAAGCTTGTGTTTATAAATATTTTAACATATCTAGTTTTATATTACACTATATTGGGTAATTTAAGAGAGAAAATGGAGGTAATTTGAAAGGGTCATTTTGTTTTTTTCCTTCATGTTATGTGATAATTATAGAAAAGCTAGCAGCACCCAGCGCGTTGTTACCCATCAAATCATCATATCATTTTGGTACCAAAACCTTCTTCAGAGAAATCTTAACGTAGCTAAAGACATCAGTGCTCGCCTTTTTTTACCTTATACTCGTATAAGTTAGCGCTTAACTACGATCCCACCGGATGGTAATGCCGATGAATTCTTCGATAGTAAAGCGCATTAACTTAGTAGAAGCCTATTCACTCTATTAAGACATTTACAATGTAAATCGAAGGAAAAAACCGACGCGGTCAACTTATTCCAATCCTTTGCAGAACGAGTGACAAAAGACGAAGCAAAGCAGGTGTCTAAAAATTAAAAATCAACCATTTCAGTGTCTATAAAAGACAAACATCATATATATATATATATGTGTATATTTATATATATACGTATATATATATATATATATATGTATATATATATCATTATATTATAGATAGATTATAGCTGGTCAATACTCTGTATCGAAACATGCAAATAACTGATACATTTTTCTGTGTTAGTTTATTTGTAAGTGCCGTAGAAAAGTGTCTCCAACTGCAAGTTATTTTAAAACATTTTCGCAAGAGCAGCCTCAACTCGGTTGATCAGTTGAACATTGTCTTTACAGACACTCGATGAGAGTACAAAGACCCCACAAGTGGAACTATTGTAACCTGTTATCGAAATACTATTATCGACAAGTGGTCGGGTATAAAGAAAATTAAAGTACAGTTCGAATCTCGATCTTTGAATGTTTGGACTTCCTTCACGCGCCGTTAAACGGATTAAGATAAAACTTGGTACACTGATAGACCACATCCAGGAAAGGAATATAGGACAGATTGTATCTCGGTTGTAGGTTCCCCTGGAATGATGTGCACATTTATGTTTGTATGTTTGTTTCCTTCACACTCTAACTGCTGAATGGATTTAAATTAAACTTGTCACACATATAGATTAGTCTGGGATAAAACATAGGCTACTCTTCATTAAAACATGACGCAGGCAAAGCCGCGGGCAGAAATTCCTACTAATTTATCGCTTCAAAAAATTAAATCCTTTATTTTCCCAAAACGATGAGACTTACGGGAAAAGTTGAAAAAAAAGGATAAAGAGTGCTAATTTTTTTCATCCAATCCAAAAAATACAAATACGCTACACTTTTTTATCAATATCATCACTCAATATATAACATTAAATACTAGCTGACCCGGCAGCCGTTGTCCTGCTCAATTAAATAAAATGTTTTGAACCAGCTGTGCCCGCGAATCGTACGGAGTGAATATGTTTCTTTGATATGCTACAGAATTGTTAATAAAAAATTTAGGCGGTGTATATGTAGATTTAGAACAGATATTTTAAAAAGAAAACAAATCAAATCGGATCAGTACTTTCTGAAAAAGTACGCAAGCAAACAGTCAAAACTTTAAAAAATCTGCCTTCTATTCTTTACTATAAACCTCTTAGGGTTTAAAGGAACTTTCACTTACAAAACCCCTTCTAGGCTGCGTTCGTAATAACTAAATCTATGGTCCTTTCATAGATTTGACAAATAAAATGGATGACACATCATAATTAGTATATTGTCAAATAAAATACCTAATAATATAAATTAAAAATTTTCATAGAAAATACCAATAGTAGCTTCAGAAAACTTTTTTTAGAAATATATATGTGCAGCTTCATAAAAGGAATAATTGTTAATAAACCAATATAAGCCACTGATCTTTAAAATACCATAGTCTGTATTCTTCCTTGCTTGATATCAAAATTAAGAACGAATTTTGACATTACGAACTATTTGTTGTGATTTGTATGGGAAAATAATATTTTAACAGCGATAAATGTTTTTACTAATAAATATCACGTTTAAAAAAAATGTCCTTCCACGAAGGATTACAGATCCAAAAACACAAAAATCATTTAAATTGGTTCACCCGTTCTTGAGTTAGGTGGTGTAACTAACACGACCTTCTTTTATATACATATATAGATGTTGTGATAAATCTGTGTTCTCTGTCGTTATCTGTACACGGAAGATATATGGGAGAAAACTAATATATACTGAGGCTTTTAATATTAAAAGTTCATATATCGATATAGCTTAAAACAATGATTTCAAGATTTCTTTTATTTGTATGTCTGTGCGTATGATGCTACTCCTAGCGTGCTAGCTGCTTGACTTTGTTTTATTAAAATCCGTTCACAAGTACAAAAGTTAAACCAATTTAAAATTATTGGAATAATCCCCTTAACGGCTCATAATTATACCAGAGCGAAGCGAGAACTACTCGAATAAATTTGTAATTAATATAATGAAATGAGTGAAATTCATGCAACAGCATGTAACAAGTTTCTTCAAAACTGTCACTTCTCTCGATATTCAGATTTAAAAATACTTTCTCCAATTAACTTTTACTTTTTATGATAAAAACTGATCATAGATTATTAAAACTTCACAACGTTCATGTACTGGCCAGAAATAAACAACAACAAAAAAAAACACAAAAAAATGTTCGAAATTTGAATGAACCAACCGCGCGTCGTATTCGCGAGTCACTGCTCATAGCTGTCAAAAGTCATGGCGGGAAACTCTCTGGATATAAAAGGCAGCGTGATTCTTCATCACCTGTCGTATAGTCAGCGAATGTGTTTAATGGTATCGCTTAACGAAAGCTTTGCATAATAGGAAATTATTCAGCCGTCTGACGGGACCTACAAAATTTAACTAAGTCTGACGGTAACAACCGGGATTGACGACTCTGAAGGAGGAAAATGCTCATGAAATATTTGCCACTAGCAGTTACCAATCCTACCAACCGCGCCCGATTTTGCTCAACGTTTGGATAATTTGCCATCGCCTACCCAACCCTGCCTATTGTTCCTGAACTTAGCCTTTCAATTACGACACAAAGGCTAGAAATAAGAGTTCAGTTGTCCTTTTAATATCTCCAATGCCGTAAATGTTCTCTAACTAAGTTAACAGCTCCTGAATCGTTTATCGTCCACGATGAAACACCTTCATATGAAACTCTATTAGCATTCAAGGCAAGTGAGTCTGTCACCAAATTTGAAGTAAGGCATGGTGGAATTCTTAAGGCGCCAAAAAGGGGTCAATGGATAAGTAATGAACTATCATAATGGCGTCATGGAGACAATATTATTGGATTTATATATTCATGTTTAAGCCATAAAGGGGGCGGGCTCCTTGAAGCTTTCATCGCCCATCAGCATGTTAAGCAAAAGTTAAGCAACAGAGTGCACGGTCAGATAGGTGACCTCTTTTGACATACATTTCTTAGTTTTTTTGCACCGGAGATAAAGCCGTCGGAACTGTTGTCGTCACATTAGCCCGGGCCCCAAAAACTTCCGACATTGGATTGGCCATTAACCCTTCCACCAATCCGCATTGGAGCAGCGTGGTGGAGTATGCTCTAGGCCTCATTCGTGGCTGAAGCCGCTGTACCTACCCTGTAAAGTGTGAGCGTTTTTAGCGATATAACCACCAACCAATCCGCTTTAAAATATAAATATCTTTGGACAACTCACACATGCCCATCTGAACCCAAACTAAGCATTAGCTTGTACAATGGTCATCAGATTAAAATAAACATACATAATATGTATATTTTAAAATACATACTTTAGATATTTATACCCAGACAAACCGAACAAACATTCCTGGTCATCACAGAAAAGTTTGACCTGGATGGGAATCGAACCCACGACCTTCGGAGTAACAGGTTCACTAACCACTAGACCAACTGGACTTTGGAACAGACTGGTGGAGTACGCTCTAGGCCAAGAGGCCTACGGGGTACGGAAGACCGTACGAGAAGAGAACCGTGCTCAGAAATGAAGAACCAAAAAGACATGCTTTAGAATCAGTTATTTATCAACTTTCTTCAATATTACAAGTACATTAAAATAACATTAACCTCATTTATAAGAATTATTTCTCGAAGGTATGTTATTAATCAACACTGCACTTGACATTAACCGGGGGTACGACAGTGCGTTTGCCAAGTTAATGCGCTTTTCCACCAGTCAACCCTGGCTGCATGTAATAATAAAATAATTTTTGAACTCATAAAATTATATCAAATGACAAAAAAAACACTAAGGCACACTTATATGTATGTAGTTGACTCGTATCGGGCTATAAAGAAACGACCTAGCAAAAACTGGCTAGACCCAGTTAGAGGCAACTATTCTAAGACGATGATTTCAGATAGATTCTAGAATACCTTGACACGGATACTAAGTGAAAACCCGGAAGGATGGATAACACTGACAAAATGTGAGCCACATTTCATTAAATATAAGTTACATGTAATAAAAATGTAAGGTATATTTAAATGGAACTTATTTATTTGGAACTTTATTATACGAAACTGGGGTTCAAAAGGCGGTTTTACTACTATAAGTATTCTCTACCAGTCAACCTTTGGTGTAAAAAGAAATCAGTGAAGAACTTACATTTAATTAAAATGTTAGTTACATTTATTGAAATGGAAGTTACATTTATTAAAATGGAAGTTGCATTTAATTAAATGTAATTTTTAATTTGTAAAAACCAATAAATACTCCTAGCCCGGCGGGTCGTGCTGTTTGTTGCTGTCGAATAGGTCTAATTTTTGATTCCGATTTCCACGTCAACATATGGATTATGGATGAACGAGCTGACAGGTCATCTGATGGTAAGTGATCACCGGCGCCCATGGATATTAACAACACCAGACCAGACTATAAACGCGTTGCATGCCAGGAAGGAAGCAATACGGGGAAGAGAAAGAGACAAGGGAAGCAGTATATTGTTGAAGCAACCGGAATCGATAACGACCTCAAATGACGCACGATACACCTGCAACATACCGCTTCAGGACGCGCTACTAAATCAAAATGGGAAGGGGGTTGACTAAACGACGATGAGATACGGAGCAGATCTGGCTCTCAAGCTCCCAGCCGCAACACAATGAATGGTTTGGCGGCTGATTCAAGCAAGAGAAAGCCATCCATACGGACTTCACAAAAAGAGAATCTTTCCACTCTTCCACCAGCTTACATCTGTACGCCTTTTACGACAGCCTGATGGGCCAGCATAGGATAAATTTCTACTAAGGGAACTGCTTCCTCTCTTTAGTAAAGCATAGAACTTCTGATGGAAACCCTTAAAATGCCACGTATTTAGGTTTCTCAAGCCAAGTTATAGGATCCAACTGAATGTGGAGTGCTATTACGATCATTTTTACTTTTCTAAACTGTTCTTTGATACTAATGTAATAAATTCGAAAATTTGTATGGTTGGATAAATGGTTGGATCCGGTTTTATGGATGGTTGGAAAAACTGCGTATCTAAATTAAATTTGTATCTGATATATATACATTGGAAGTTGTACTGTAGTTTGGAATAACACATAGGCAAATTTTTATCAACATACCAACCACACGGGCGAAACTGTGGGCGGAAACGAATCCTACAAATATAATAAATGTGAAACTTTGTGAAGATGTTTGTCATTCCTTTACATGTTAATCGTTAAACGGATTAAGATGAGAGGCACACAGATATACCTCACCAAAGAAATGAAGAAACGTGAGATTTTATACCGATTGTATTTTCCCCTGGGATGTGCACGTATATATGTTTAGATGCTTTCGTTTTAAGGCGTCTGGAGTATCACATAGGCCATTTTTTATCAACACATTAGGCGGGCGAAGCCACGGTTATAAACAAGAATACAAATATATCAGATATTTTATCACATGTACAGATAGCAAGCATCTGATTAAATAAAGTATCATCAATTGGATTGCTTCCTAACAACTATATGGTTTTAACTCATTAATGGCCCATTAGTGAGCATGGGTCTCCTGGTGATTAAGATGGCCTAGAGCATACTACACCATGCTGTGTGGATTGGTGGTGGGGTGAAAGCCCAACCCAAGAATTGTTAGGAAGCTGCCCAAAGTCATCCAACTAAACCAAACCAAAGATAACAACTGGAGCTGACAGTATTATGTGCCCCTCGAAGCAAGGAAGCACTCAATGTTTGCTACTAGTTTGCTGAACCATCTCCTACCAGCTGTCTGCTGTTAAATGCTTAGGAATAATGCAAGACCATGAAGGCTTCTTCATAAATATATAGTTCTCTCAATTCCCTCATAACATCCTTGGGAAAGAGAAAGGCTGAAAAACAGCACTGCTACAGATCATGGCCTCTTGTCAGCATGTCACCCTATTGCCTACCTAAAGATTGCAACTGTTAAATTTGCCTGCGTACTTTTGGCAAAAAAAGATATTTTATTATTATTATATATATATATATATCTCTTATATCATGGTCCATTAAGATATTATGTTGACGATTGCAAGGAAATATAATGCAATGACGTGTGTGTCGTTCTGAGTTAAGTGAAGCCACAATCTGTGCTCAACAGGTAACTACTAATATATGTATATAGTCTCATTCATACAATCTTGGTAGAGCTTTTAGACAGAATTCTATGAATTCTCACATCTTAATACCTACCTTAATTTGTGAACTGACAAAATAAAATAAACACTACTGTTGACTATAAGTTGTTGACTATATATCAGTGAAATCCCACACAAATCACTAAGCTGTCACAAAAGCAAAATTATGTCAATAAATAACCTGTTTTTATTAAAATTTTGACATAAATATACTAAGATAATTAAACTAATTTAAATAAATGTAAAAAGGTAGGCCCCTGCGGTGCAGTACCCAAGATGCTGGCAGTGTTTCCACTTTGTACTGCAATACTTATACATTGAGCTAGAAAGCTGCCAGCTCCTGGGTTGTTTATATCTTTATTCTTAATTTTTTTACAAATTTCTTTAAGAACATAATGTGCATCATGACCACACAGGCCAACAATTTCTACTCGAAATGCTTTAAAACAGTATCCGGACCCGAGACTTGCATACTTAATATTTGAGTATTTTAGCTGCTACCGCGGCCGCGCCAGCCCTGACTTAGCTTTCATGGATATGAGACTGGGCTAGTGTCTACAATAGTATCATTCTACACCAGTAGCAGTGACCATTCCATACACCATGGTACAATCTACATACCGTCGGATGTCTTGCAATCAATGTGGATCTAGAACTGAAGGAATATTTGCTGTGGCAAGAGCCCTTCGAATAATATTGTTCAAAGCAGCATGTCAGGAGAAACAACCTGCACTTGTTTCAATACATATTCCCAGTATCAGTGTTTCACAAATCTTCCATGTACAGAAATATTATAAAACCAAATAACATAATAAAAAAGAATTAGATCTTTAATAGTCAAATGTACATTATTATAGATAACTCAATATTACTTGTCAGATCTCACTAATTTGTATAACCATAAAAGACCTTTGAAATTTAAAGTGAATCATAAAATTTGTTACCCCCAGTAAAATACTTTGGAGGGCACATAAGGGCATTTGTCCCGGTTATTGTCATTAGATAGCAATTGTTAAGCCATATTGGAGGCCTTCAAGTGGCATAAAAACTTCCGACACTTGGGTTAGCGCCTAACCCCTAGACCAATTCGCATTGGAGCAGCATGGTGCAGTATGCTCTAGGCCTCCTCAATATGAGGATAGACCCGTGCTCAGTAGTGTGCCACTGACGGGTTGAAGCACCATTCAAATTAAAAATCTCCTCGTTTTTTGAATTACTAGACAATTGTTTGCGACTATATGACTGTTGTTACAGTTTTATTAAAATTGAAAATATACTTTGAATAAATACTTTGAAAAAAAAAAAGAAAATTTAATTTAACCATTGTTCCACTGTACAATTTTATTACTCCATTTATAAAACACATGTTTATTAGTCATTTCGATATGGTAGACTTAGTATTATGCAAATAAAACTGAACAATATCAATTATAAAAATAAGGAAGGTAGTTAAAATGTCACGGCTGTAAGGTAGTGACCAGACATTAGATTTCGGGTTCGAAATAACATTCCCAAAAGATTAAAGTATGTATGACTTGGGAACGTGAATTATATGTATGAAACACTTTAAGACTATATAAGGAAAACAATACACAATGAAATTATTGTTCTGTGAGCAGGCACGTAATTAAAAATAAATCTCACGAAATGATATACGTCAAAGAACTAAGAGTAGCGCAAAGAATAATTTATGAAAAACAAACAGAAATAAAAATGGATTTAAAAATGATGTGTAAAATAAAAACAACTTACCTGCCACTGGCCGCTAAATTGAGTTAACTGATGCAAAACTACAGAGTAACTTAGTATTTACATCATACACTATTTTATTTCACTGTTTAAAACACAATTCGCATCGAAATAACGATCAAAAACAATTAAATTGAACAAACTAAAACTACGCAACGCACACTACGATATCATTCAATTGATTTGATTTTGTACTTGAAGAAATGTCATACAGTGATACGACATATGTCACAATTTCAGATGACACATTACAGACCTTGGACCTCGTGCTTTCGGCCTAGTAGTTAACTCAATAGCTGAAAATGTTCTTTGCAACAAAAACATATTTCCTAAACCTGAATAATTTTAACATCCATTTAGAATTAATTTTATGAACATTGTTTAACATCTGGTGCATTGTTACCACAGATGTCTAGAGACTTACTGCAATAAATTTTTTGTACTATGTTTTTATACACCTATTAACCATTAATGAAATTCACACTTCTGGACCTTTCTTCGCTAAAACAATTTATCATGAGTTTCGGAAGACCGTTTTTCAAATTAGGTTTGCCATCTGTAAAACCAAAATTTTTGAAATCAAGACAATAGTAGCTTAACTCATGAATTTAAAACAAAAACTGTGATACTCCGGCTCTGTAATAACTTGTTGACCTTAATCAAGATACTAAGTCAACGGGACCTACTCGAGTGTGGCCTAATACGTCATTACACCCATAACTGTACCAGTATTGGTGTTGTGAGTCCAATTACACTTTAAGAGGCACGCCACTGGCAAATCGTGGATTGGACTTCACGCACCCTTGAGAACTTTTATGTAGAATTCTCCGTAGTGCAGATTTCTTACATCGAAGGAGGTGATAGACAACTTTTGACACGAACTTAACTCTGAATATTAGAGGTGCAGGATTTGATCCCAGAACTTTCCGTTCGAGAGACCAACGTTTATTAGGCTAACACTGTTCAACCTATCTAACTTGTACTTATATAGCAGATTGTACAATGTTTGTAATGTGAAAATTGGGTTAGAATAAAACACATTTAGCTAAATATAATTTAATTACTCTATATTGCATACTATCATAATAATATTTAAATGTACATATTTTAAATAAAATATCTGGTCGAATGTATTTCTAAAATACACGAAATACAAATGGTGACTTCAAATTTATTAATATCTTGTAAGGCAGTTTACTCACTGTATTGTTGAATGAATACTACATAACGTACAATTTCGTACTGATACTTAATCTCGTGATGTCTAAGTTTGTACATTTCTTCCTTTTCGTAAAAATAATGTACAACAATTTTTTGTCGCATTCTAGCCTGTGGGAGTGATTATGTGTAATGCAACGGAAATGCGTTACAGGAAGGGAGGGAAGCGATTGAGACATCGCAGGCGGTGTTAAAATATAAGGTCGAGATGAGTAATGTTTTGCCAGAAACACTTCAATGTCAAATCGTCGATTATCTGGGTCATTACAATCATGTTTTTAATAGCACGAAAAAATAAAGCTACTATTTGAAACATTATCTACAAAACAAATGAGAGGAAAATTAATGTAATGTGGCCATTTTGTGTAATATGGTTTCAATGGTGTATAAGAATGATGAATAATAATTTCATGGAGTTAACTAAAAAAAATGATATCCTAAGACGGTTTCCCACTATTTGTGATTTTACAGAGGCCGCCGTACCGTGGGAAGAGAGCATCCATGGTTCTGCAGACGTGTCGACGCTTCAAATGTATAATTATACTTTAACATCTTATAAATAGAATCCAAAACCGCATCTCAAGATACACAGTTATACACGAACCATGGGAAACCGGTGTGGGGCCATAAAATCAAGTAACTTGGGAAGCCAGTTATACAATGGAATGGATAAATCGGTTTTAAGAAAAATATATTTACACAATTAATATAATATAATGTTACGTGGAAATGGAGAATACATTATGTAAATTAAATAACACAATAACTAGAAGAAATAAAAAAATTACGAAGAATAAAGGCGTAATAGAGTTTCGTCCTTATATGGAATACACTTATCTGTAATTTTTGAGTTAACTACGGTAAGTTTGGCCCTTTTTGCATTTGATTCCCTATTCACATTCCACCATCGAACGAGCCGACGCACTACGTGTATCCACCCCTTAGTCGTAACCATCCCGTCAGAACGATGTGCATAGCCTCGTCTTTCATCATCCGTACCGCGAAGGATTGGAATAAGTTGCCCGCGTTGTCCCCGTTCGATTACAAAGTAAATATCTTCAAGTCAAGAGTGAATAGGCTTCTACTAAGTTTAACTAAGAACTTTACCCTCAAAGATTTCATCGCCACTTACCATCAGGTGGGATCGTAGTCGAGCGCTAACTTATCTTAGGTGAAAAAAAAATGAAAAAAATAAGTAAATTAATGACTTACTCTTAAATAGTAACGCCCTTATTGTATACCCTTGTCGGTATAAGAAAATACACATAGATCCCTGTCCCATTACATCGTCCTTAGAAAATAATTTTCCCTCTGTTAAGTCTAAAGTATCTTACAAAAATATTAAGACCCATACACAAATTATGTGAATTTTTAGACACATAAAACACAGTAAAGGGCCGATTATCCAAACTACAATCAAACTGATTAGCATATAACAAAACTGGGAAGACACTATCATCGTTTAGCGCAGTTTTATTATATGCTTATTCTATACTATAGCTTGTAATAATACTGCGCTAGTAACACACAGAAATATATATTTAAAAAATTATATTAACGGTTGAAACGTAAAACTGACTAAGTGATTTGACCAGACTTTAAAATAGAGTTCTAAACATAAAATATAAAAAAAAATCTACTTATTCACCAAAAAATTATTGTATTTTTGTTATAATAAGTTTTATATTGCAAATAGGTAGAATTACAATGTTTTCTAAATATTTTGGTTTTAAAAGCTTCTAAATTTGGTAGGAATAGCTTAGTCTGTTTTGCCTTTCAACTTTCTATATATACATGTAATTTTTGTGGCTTATATCATAAACTAAATATATTCTACTGCTTTCTAAATAATATAAAATAATCATATATGTATGTTTTTTTATTAGCAAATATATTAAAAATATTTCAATTTGTTCAGATAATCAACACTATACTGACAAAAACAGTTTTCCTTGTAATGTTTTTTTCAAATAATAACCTAAAATATCTCTAAAATATGTCAACTAGCATCATATTTATTATATTACAATTATATATAATATAAATAATGAAAATACAAAATAAATATAAACACAAAACATATCTTCTCATTTCACAAAAGATATCCATTAAAATATACCTACATATATTGTGATGAAATAACATATATAATACTATAATACTAGAAATTCTGGTGTATTCTACATATATATATCTCAATGACCATAAAAACACATCCTATCACTCCCGGAGTTATTGTAAACTAGCTATAAAACTAAAATGATCCTTACATTGTCAACATTAAGATACATTTTCCTCTGTAACAATCCACTCATAATGTATGGGAAGTCCCTGATACTCTAGTTGTTTACCTTTTATATATATATATATGTTAGGGTGTTTGTGGGTCAAAGAATATATGTATTGAGGTTACATTTTCAAACAAGTATTATTTTGTGTAATTTTGGAGTATATCATTTCGATTGCCAGATATCTTTTTCCTCAGTATCATTCATTAGGGAATTCATTTAACCAAGTTTTGGATAAAACTTTGGAAGTCTGGAAGGCTGCATTCCCGATGGAAAATATTCCCACCAACAATGCCATTAAAAAACTTTGGGCCAGGAGTTAAATTGGAACTAGTGTATCTCCTTGACATCTCAACGGATAACACCGAAAAAGCTAGTGTTAGTAGTCTCTTATGAGAACTCTAGTCATTGGTGAAGTATTTAACCATCACAAAACCTTGGCACAATTTTAGACACTTCATCGCGTCACATTTCAATTTGCCTTTGTCTGGGTGCCAAAGTCTGTGAAGCTCATACTTGTATTTGTGGGCAATGGGCGCGGATGACTTAGGTCGACATAGCCTATCTTGCTCTAGAAGTGCTGGTACAATCAATGATGTCTTTTGCCAGTCTCTACACCGGTCACATTAGAACCATGTAGTACGCGTAGGGATGATGAGATCTGACGGGGCAACTCTAGTACCGTGAAGATTGGGCTGCACTCTAGTGCGGGATGTAACATGTGTACATTAGCCCATACATATGTGCTTGATTCATGCACTAGAGCCGGAACCGCAGCCGATTGTGAGTAGTTTCTCAAGCGTCAAATATACTCTTCTATTACATTATTGAAGCTATGGGTTTGTGGTCTTCGACATGACAGCTTTATGAAAGACACGTCGAGACTATTACTCACTACTGGTGACTGGTGACCAGAAGGCTGGCAGCTATTTTGCTCAAACAATTACTTTAGCGGGTCAACCAGGTAATGCTGCCAGCATTCTTGGTACAATGTCCCGGGTAGGATTATTAGATGACTTTTAAATATAAAATGAGTTCATTCTAGTTTAAGTTTACAATTTAATTATATTTTGTTTATATATGTGTATATATGTACTTAGGTTTGTTAATATATTTGAATAAATAAATATTTACATTTTTCTTAATGATCACACTCTTTATGTAATTGTGACATTTTTATTACATTTTCCTTAATTTTTTATCAGTCATCAAAAAAAAAAGAAAGAAATTTCAATCCCCCAAGATTGTAAACATAACTCCATTCAATGTCTTTTTCAACATTTTATTAAAAGGCCTTAAGTATTGCTTTACAATTTCTTCAGTAAAACTACAAAAGGGATTTATAAACGGCAATAAAATTTTAATATCTACCCTTTCCCAAATTAAAAAAATACTAGTTAGCGCAGGCACTTTAAGAGGAAGGAAGAGCTGAGGAGTTTCCTTCAGTGTTTCTTTTTTAACAAGGCACCTTCTTAAAAAAATACAGATGTATTGACATAGACACACATCTATTTGTATTATTATGCCTTCACGCCTGAAGCAACTAACCGATTTTGATGTAAATTTGTTCAGACAGATAGATCCCAAGTTGTAACTTGGGAAAGAACGTGGACCATTTTTAAATCACCAATTCGATACCTGTGTGTTGGTATCACAATTTATTCACGGAGACGCAGTCGCGTGCAAAGTCCAGTAGGTATATAAGGTCAGAAAGAACGACAGAATAATTTGGGACTTTCACAAGTGTACATTATGCTGTGTTACGGGTACTCACGATACATGTTTTTGCGCCGATATTTCGACCCAGTTGCATGGGCCAAGCTCCCAGCTGAACTCACAAGTGTGTTGTAGAACAATGTTTTTAAAATATAATATAATAAATAATAAGATACTCTAACAAAAAATATACTCTACAGTTTTTCTGAATCATGCTATTAATGTTTTTATACATCGCACATATGTTAATTACCAACTCTATGACATGGAGTTCTTCAAAATGTGTATTCATGCAGACTGGCACAGAGAGCAAAGAACAATGTTCGCATTAAAAAAAAAGTAAATTGGATTCAATTTTTCATTTTACTTATCTTTGAAATGAGAAAGCTTGAGACAACTGAAACCGTTAAGATACATATATATACCTTATATGCATAAAATATATTACATATTAATATGCATATTGTAATTTCATTTTACACTGCATCACTCTCACTTTCATTAAGTGAACTCCACATTCCTATGTTGAAATAAATAATTAGACGTTATTTCAACACTCTTTTTAAACGCAACAATAACATACCTCTGCTCTCCGCTCTACTCTGTTTGAAGGGACCCTAAAGAGAGCTCTGTCCATTCAGGCATTGTAATTCCCCTGGTGTTGCCTGTGTGCATAGACAATGCTGACTACCTGGTGGGCCCTTTACTTCTTTCAGGGTATAAAAAGAATTTTACCAACAAACCTTCCATTTTCAGTTCACCGTCACTAAACTATCACATTATTTGTGTATCACTAGCACTGCACTTATTATTCACATAACTCATATTATTCATTTCCGTAACACACTGTAACACTTCACTGAATTTGACTACACACGGCCGTCTCAGTCTGCTAACAAATGGGCAGCGAGTTTGGCTCCACATTCGCTGGCCCAGTACACACCACCACAGCTGCTGCTCAGAGCCCAAACGTAAGGAGTGAAGAACTCTTCCGGTCTCTCCTCTTCCACATATCTGAACTTCAGGTCGGGGAATTTCTGAAAGCAGTAATTTGTTTTAGGATAAGCAAGCAAACCAGCAAATGGGCTATCCATCGACCAACAAGCCTGTCTGGCCGGCTTAAATCATTCATTCTACTCCGGATGGAACTTAAGGGATAATTCCAGATGGGGTACTTACCATCAGGTGCCCTGTCTGCTCATTTACCTGCCTATGCCATAAAAAAAGTTACACATAATTTATATATTTTCTTCACATACCTTTAACCTATCACTAGACCACTGTTCCGCACCCTTCTTGATACACGCCAAAACCTCAGTCACCCCTAAATCACCCCCCGCCCCTTCCTGCACCCTCTGTAGCCTCGTTGAGAAGTACCCTATTACCTGTAAAGTGAAAACATACCATCATTATTAAATGTAATGAATCTGTAATTGATTGCTGTCACCGCACGAAAGACATTGGGAATTAATGACCATTATGAATTAATGGTCCTTTGAGCCACTTTACAATTCAGAAGTACTTCCTATCTCTATATATTTACTTAATAAATATATACAGATAAATCAACATTTTGTTTAAAAATAATAAATATCTTTGGACAACTCACACACGGCCATCTGACAACACTACCCACCATTTCAATATTCTGAGCGATGTGATGATGCGAGTGTTGTTGGAACAACTGTCGTTTGTGGAGTAGCGCGTAGACCAGGTTCAGGTTGTTGCTCAACTGGTGGGTGAGGCAGGAGTTGATGATCTCCAACAGCATCCGTAGGACTTCGTCCAGGACTGCTATATGTTCCATCTGGAAGTTAGAAAATGTATTTAAGGGAATATTTTGATAACATGTATTGCTAATATTATACATATATTAATTTCCACCTGCGCATGGTAAGTTAATAAAAAGTAGTATGTGTTATTCAAGACTATAATCTATTTCTGTGCCAAATTTCATTTAAAATCATTCAGTAGTTTCCGCGTGAAATAGGAACAAACATCCATCCATCCTCACAAACTTTCATACTTATAATGTAAGTAGGAGTTACTCCTATTTATACCTATAAACTACCTGGAAAGTCAAGCTAGAAGTCTTCATAACTCGGTCTCTTCTATCGATCCTAACTGATTAATAAAGTTAAGCAACAGTGAGCGATTGGTAGGATGGGTGACCGCTAGTGGCATTAAATATTTTGCGCTTCCGTGCTTCGGAAGGCACGTAGAGCCACGCATCATTCCGGTATATCCCAAATTACATTCTCTTCGAAAATAATATAGGTTTTAGAACCAGGTTCGAACAGGTACACTAACGGGTACAGTGATGGGAATACCGTATAACCGGTCGCTTGATCCGGACAAGCTCATTGTTAATATACCTGGCAGATTTCAGTAACCAAAATCATCGTAGATGTATCGCAAGGTTTCTCATCCCGATACTCATTCAACATAGTGTGGCTCATATGCTCATTTATCGGCTATAAAGTCTTAGTAAAAACTTACAATTTCCTCTGTTTTTTCCTCTGCGTGATGTGGTAACTCTACGTTCATATCGCCTCCTGAAATATATTCGTCATTATAAATGTAGACGTGTTAAAATTTATAAAAATAACATATTTCATCTTAATCTACGTTAATATTATAAAGAGGAAGAATTTGATTGTTACTTCGAGGAGAACAGGCTCTGAAACTACTGGACTGATTTGAAAAACTCTCTCACCAATAGAATCCCACATTATCCCTGATGGACATAGGCTATAAAATATTTTCGAAAACGCTATGGCGCCATATAAAACTTTCGATAATGTGACCCAACGTGTGAAAAAAATACCAAAAAAAACGTATATCGCGTACGCTGCCGACATTATTTAATATAACAAAGTCATGCACTTCAGTTTTATACAAAATATCAAATCTACAAATAAGTTCACGACACCATGTCTGTTACAGTTATGTCACAATAACTACTTTTTTTGGTAACTGATTCTTACGACGCGAAAGCAAGGGCGGTTTCTACGCCTAACGCTACGGAATATTTCGTGTTGCTCCTATTGCACATGACAGATTTTTTCTACTTACCCTCAATTTCATTACAAAGTCTCGCTCTTCTCTTCGATAGTGTTTCGAATAAGGACACTAGCCGCTGCGCCACGTACGGGTGTAGATTTCTGAATTCACCTGAAACGTCACAAACATTCATATTATCATAGTATTGTACATAACCATACCGAAACTTACTACCGGATCTAAGCGTAATATTATTCTAAGAGATTCTCCACGTCAAAATTTCTCTCTTCTCAAAAACGTCTCTCCCAAAATTACCTATCATAACTGTCACACGCCATCTCTTCCCTAAGTTTACACATCATACGCCTTATCTCTTAGCCATCTGTTTTCGAAATTTACCTATCACAGGTAATCTCTTTTCAAAGTTTACGTATCTTATGCCAACTCTCCCCCAACTTTACACATCATACGCCATATCTCTCAGACATGTACCAATCACAAGCCATCTTTCCCCCCAATTTTCCCTATTGCATAACATCATTCTCCCAAATTTAGGTATCTTATGCAACTTTTCTCTTAAGTTTATAGATCATACGGCATATCTCTCAGGCATTTATCTATCACAAGCATCTCACGTCCAAGTTTACCTATCACACGCCATCTCTCCTCGAAGTTTACCCATCATATGCCATATCTCTCAGAAATTTTTCTGGCACATGCATATCTCTCCGATGTATAACCATCACGCTCCATATGTATCAAACCATTTTTTCGTTGTATGACGTCTCGCATCCAAGTTTAAATATCATACACCATCTCTCACCCAAATTTCACTATTACCCGCCATCTCTCTCCCAAGTTTACCCAGTATACGCCATCTCTCATCCAAGTTTAACTATCACCTCATCTGTCCTACATTCATATCATATCATATGCCTTTTCTCTCACTCACAGCTCCTCTCATCCAAGTTTAACTATCACCTCATCTGTCCTAAATTCATATCATATCGTATGCCATTTCTCTCACTCACAGCTCATGTTAGCAACGGCGGCGAGGCAGTTGGTGTGCAGATACTTGTCTCGGACGCGCGCCATGTTGTACTGGAGTGCTCGAAGGACCACTAGCACCATGAGGCCTCCTAGAGAGACTGCCGATATCGATCGCTCTGTGTACCAGGTTAGGTTTTTCAGCATCTGTCAAAAGATAAATAAAAAAAAACATGATAGTACTGGTGACCGCTCGCGTTTTCGCCCGCGTCCTTTGTTGATAAAAAGTTATCTATTTATTATTTCAAACCTTAAATCAATCCCTGTGTCGAATTTTGCTCAGATCCGTTCAGTACTTTTGCGGGATGGAGTAACATACATCCATCCATGTATACTCACAAACTTTCGCATTTATAAATATGAATTCACATAAAATTATTAAGGAGTAATGAATAGCCTCGCTACGCGTCGGTATATCATTAACTGCAACTCATAACCACCACGCTGGCCAAGTGCGGAGAGGTAGACTTCACACACCTTCGAGAACTTTAAGAGGAACCTTTAGAAGTGCAGGTTTTCTCACGATGTTTTTCTTCACCGTAGCAAGTTATAATTAACCTTTGAAAATTGAAAGTGTACATAGAATATGAACCAAGGACCTCCCCGAACGAAAGACCAACGTCCAAAGCATTAGGGCATCATTACATACTTTCTTTTTTAATGTAGAATAAGTTACTGCTTGACTACAATCCCACCGGTAAGTGGCGACGCAGTCTTAGATTGTAAAGCGCATTAACTGAGAAGAAA
>DWJZ01002476.1:0-19354 GCA_018249125.1 Asbolis capucinus
TTCGGAGTTATGTGCGTTTTAAGCATTTAAATGTCACTTGCTATAACGGTGAAGGTAAACATCGTGAGGAAACTTGCATGCCGCGGAGTTTGCAAAACTCAAAGGTGTGTGAAGTCTTGGCCAGCGTGGTGGACTGTGGCCTTAACCTTCTCGTTCAGAGAAAGCTTTCCTGAACTGAAAGCTTAGCGGTACAAAAGATAATATTGTCGGAATTGTGTATACACATATTTTTTAACAGCGGGTGCCACAATACGTAATTTGTCTGCCATAATTTAACCCAATTGCATAGATTGTGACGACTGACTCGCCCATCTTACAAAATACAATCGTGAGGACCCTTGAAACGTGTGCAGTCAACGATAAGTCAATGAAAATCATGCCGCAGTGAAAACTTCCAATTTTCCCGTTCAACTTGATTTCTCTTTAAACATAAAAAAAACAAAACGCAAAAGAATTCTAAATCATAATTAGAATCTAGGTCACATAACACTATATTTTACGTAATAACAGTTTCATATAGAAAATAATTACCCTGGGAATAAAGAGGTTTTACGAATTAACGTGCCGAGAAAGGCTTTCATTAAAGCAGGTGGCGGTAGGCGATAAAACCTGGACTTTATTACTTGATAGATAGAACAAAATTTAGCTTATCGTCCGTTTTATTACCCGCGAATGGTTGACAGGTCGACTATGACAGGTATAAGTAGCTTTCGTTCTTGAAGCTCGATAATAGTGGCGATAATTAAAGTTATTATACGAATACCTAATACTGATAAGAATTTGGTGTGAGACATACTAATTTGCCCTGACATTATTCTTGAGTTCAAAACACTGGAAATTTGTTAAGTTAATGATTGTGTTAGCGTTAGTTTTGAGGCATTAACTATTACGATTTATGTTCTATAAGTAAGGCGATTTCATTTATTTTAATGGTTACTTTAGACACCTAAGAGATGGTATAGTGTGATAAAATTGGTCGATAATAAACTTTCATAGTCATTTTAGAACTAGTATATCGGGTAGTCGCGAACACTGTTTGAATAGTTAATTATTATTATTTAATAACCTATACCTGCTTACATGACCGTTAGTTGATACACACTTTCACACAAAAGCTACTGAACGAATCTCAATGAAATTTGGCACAGGTATAGATTATAGTGTGGAATAACACTTAGAGTACTTATTATAATCCTACCACCTGAGCGAAGCCGCGGATGGACCTTAGAACACTATTATATCTAAGGTTAACAAACATATTTTTATCATATGCAATTCTCGCTGCATGCTATTACAACATGCAGTGCTAGCTACATTAACTAACGCACCCAAAGTCCTTAATGGTTACTAAAATCTCTCTTTGAGACATAATATTAATCATTTAATTAGCCATTAACGAGTCTGGCACGGATAATTCCCGCTATTATCTATGTCACTGCATACATTTCTTGCACTATGCAACAGCAACCCTCAAGACAGCGCCATATGGCTAGCCCCAAAGCCACAGTACACTAAAACATTCTATGAACCTTGACTTGTTCACTGGTGGGTATCGAACTGAGACGTAGCCCGTGGGAACCTCGCTAAAGGTAGATCGATCTTGTACGCCATGTTTAAAGTGTACTTGTGTATAAATAAATGAAAGGGGTAGTAGTTCGATAGTATTGCACTATTTTCTATCTATATAAATAAGTACTATTGAACTGTGACAACCACTTTTTATTTAATGCATAATTAATTATGTTTGTTGCTACGTATACCAAAATAACATTTTTAAAATTTTTTGTCTGTTTGTTCCGACTAATCTCTGGAACGGCTGGACCGTCAAGACTTTCAATACCATGTAAAATTTAGGCTTCTTTTACTTAAGTTTATTTGACGTAGATTTCAATGACAGATACTTAATGTAATTCAAAATATAAGTTATTGCAAAACATGAATTGAAAAATAACTGTTGAATTGAAAAATAATGGACCAATTTAGATGAAATTTAACAAGTTTATAGCTTATGTAAGGACAATGTTAATAGGCTACTTTTTATCCCAGAAAATTGCTTTTTTTCCCGTGGGATAATAGGTTCAAATGAGTATAGCAACTCTGAAACCACTGGACAATACTTCTTCCGGAGCGAAGCGAGGCCAATTTCTAATTTATATTAAAAAGACAATGAAGCTGATTAAATTAAAGAAGCTTGTACATTACATCTTTGCCTTCCGAATTTAAAGGATGTCAATTAATAAATTAACAATTTGTATATGTATATATCATAACATATTAATATTAATTTATGTTCAGAGCAATTACTGATTGGAAGCGTTATTCATAATTACAAATTCACTGTTAATTAAGTAATTAAAGTAAAAGTAATCCGCCAACTATACGTTGCGATATAAGGGGTCCGTAAATCACAGTAATTATTTCAAAGGCGGGACGGAATGTAACATTTCTAATCAGGATTACACGAAACACTTATTGTCCTCAACCAGGCACGAAAACCAGAAACGTATTATGGATGATATATGTATTTTCTTATTTCTCTTTTATGAAAAACTCGAAGTATATACGTACGAGGTATACACGAAGTATACAAGTAGCGATAGCACAAAAATAACTAATAAGATGGTTCTGAAAATAATTAATATGAGATTGTAAATAATGTATTATTATTTGTAAGAAAATATGGAATAAAATTTTATTTAATAATTTAAATTAAAGAATACATTAATAAACTACTAATACATTTATAAACTAATTAAAATAAATGTAATGTGCCTATTTTGTATTAATTGTAAATTGATCGTTCATTCGTTCGTTCGTTATTTAAAGGAAGATATTATACAGTTAATTGTGTAAATAGAATTTATGAATTAATGAAAGTTTTCTCGAAGATAAGTACAGGCGGTTATTACTTTCAAATACGGTTAGTATATGTATAGTTTAGAAAATAATAAATCATCTGAATCTTTCTTTCGTGCCTTGATGTCGCTTTATACATAAAATACGACATACATACATACATTTGTTGAAATATTAGCCGATACGTAACATGAATTTTGGGAGTACTCGTAAATAATTAAAAATGTAGCCAAGTCTTAATAATTTAACGTTTATAGTATCGATAAAGAAAAGCATCTCTAATATTTTTGGTGTTAATGACCGATCCGAGAATAAACAATTATCTCTCACTTAAATGACCAGGGAGCTAGGAACCTTCTCCTGTTTTTGAAGTCAGTTAAAAAGCAGTGGTAAGTTAGCGATTTGAAAGTTGGTGAACCAAACATCGTGAGGGAACCTTCTGCTGGTTTTCTAAGTGAACAAGTACATTAACGATCTGCCCGTAAAACTTTAAGTTAAAATTTTGTTGCAATTCGTTTCCCACTTGTCCGTTGCGATTCGTTTTTCCCACTCGTCCGTTGCGATTCGTTTTTCCCACTTGTCCGTTGCGAATCGTTTTTTCACTCGTCCCATGAAGTTCTACTATGTCCTAGCATACATTTAGATTTTTTATTTTATAACCCCTCTTCAGCAATTATCAGAGTCACTCACAATGCCTCGCAAAATGTATATTGGCCACATAAAGTTCATGTCTCCCACCAGTGGAGGTAGAAGCAACAAAATATATCCACTAATGTTAATGAAAGCTTATTATACGGCGCACGCATCAACCGCAGACCTCCGGTACAAACGATGACAAAGCGACAATAGTACTGTTCTGACCTGATGCGCACTTTTGTTACAGACTGGTTATTATATCGCATGTCTGTTCTCTTTCTCTTTGTCCTTTATGATATGAAATGACAAATGTGGACGCGATTTGTGAGCCTACTGGTTTTGTCATGTCTCAAGTATCCAGTTTTCACGTAAATAACTGTACAAGACTATTGTAGTGGTTCGCGAGTCAGGTTTATTTATGAAAATAGCCGATAAATGAGCAAACGAATCTAATGCGAGGTGCATTATGTGAAAGTTAAGTACGCGTTTAGAAATAAATGAATTTATTCTTTAAAAGAAAACATCGTGAGGTAGGAGAAGAGGAGTTCTCTATTAGTGTGTATGAAGATGATCCATCCTTGGCTAGTTTAAAGGTAGCCTTTACAATGCGACAAGGAAATCAAGCCCACCAGTGGGACAGTTATGGGTTGGGGATGATCTCTTTAACATTGATTGCTATATACCTTAATGATTAAGATTCTGTTATCCGCGTGTGCGGGTTTGTTATTTATTTCCTGCCAGGCTACGCGTTCTTAACGCCACAGTATGTACCGTTAATGTCCATAGACGGCAGTATTCACTAACCATCATGCCTGCTTATCCCTTATATATAAAATTTACAGACTTCCATTAGCCATGCTACTTATAAATCGCGATTGGCATACACGACACAAAATGCCCAACATATAACACCATGACCGCAGAACAAACATTGTCACAAAGGCCGGAACGAAATTCTGGACCTCGAATACATCCAAACAATAAATACAGTTGAAATACTAAAGGATAATTTTAATTTAAAGATCTAAGTACCGTCAACAGAATACTAGATATCGGAGTCGGATCCAGCTGAAGTACCCAGCAAAACAATTTTCAGTCCTTATTCAATTATGTCGGTTCCCGGGCACAAAGGGGATTCTTTATGCGAAGTATTTATTGTTTGCAGCCAGCAATAGCCCAGTAATCCTTAAGGTGAATAGCTTTCAATTTATTTCCTTTATATAAACTGGTTCGATAGTAAAACAAGAACAGAGTTGCGAAATTGTTAAGGTAATATGTTGGTTGTTGTTGACGGTAAGTAAATAGAATTCTATTGGGAAGGTATGTTTCAATTGTGTTTATTTATGAAGTCCTGGTAGCGTGATTAGTGATTTGTATGCGAAGTCTCGGGTTCGATTCCATGCAAGGCAACGGAACGTCTTTCGCCGTTTCTTTTTCTCATTATTATAGTATTTATAACTCAAAAACTACAGAACCAATTCAAATGAAGTTTGACATATATGTATAGTGTGGAATAACATATTTTTATCGACGTACCTACCGAGCGCAGCCACGCGCAGGCAATAGTAGAAAATAAAAGAATTATAATTTTAACATAATACAGAAGCACCTTTAAACATTAACTGAACTCGAGCACTTTAGAACTAGTGTGGATAACATTAATCGAGACTGTGTGTTCGTTTGTACAACAGGTGGTGCCGGACTATCGCAAACAACTGATCTCTTCTGGGAAATTCTGGTGAGCCTCGGGTTGGTTTGGACACCTATCCAGTGGAATTCAATTACAATTTAACTGTGTTTATTTCACGCTAGAATGTAATGTATTTGTCCTGCTTTCTTTTTACGATCATATTTTATTGTATTGACAAATCCAAGCTAATGTTATGAGGAAAGATATGTATTGTAGTAACCTACTAATATTATAAACGCGAATGTTAGTGTGTGTGTTACTCGTTCACGCAAAAACCACTGAATCTGATTGAAGTTGATTCTAGTCTGGAATAATGTATAGATTACTTTTTAACAATGTACTTACCACGTGAGCTAAGACGCGGGCTGCGACACATTCAAAAATTACTGGACAGATTTCCAATAATTCTTTTACCATTAGAATGATGTATTAATCATGAATAACTGATTTTTTTACACTGTTAACGTGTTTTTACACACTCAAGAAACGTGCAAATCTATGATATAGATAGCTACAAGTCTCAATAACGCGGTCGGCTCCCTACACAGTAAAATAAATGTCTAACTATGCGAAGCTGCGACTTGCCGCTGTCTTAAATAAACAAACATGCCTAAATAATTTTATTTATATTTAAATACTAAATCGCAACTATATTAAGACCATCATTCATACCGTCACAAATAAACTATAATCTATCTCTAAGCCAAATTTCATTGAAATCCGGTTAGTACTTTTTGCGTGTAGGAGTTATTAACATCCATCCATTCATCTATCCCCACAAACTTACGTCTTTATAATATTAGTATGGTATTCCACAAAATATATAAATCCAAGTATCACATGATTTACGAATGATACAAAAGCCAAAAATGATTACATGAATAAATGGGGCAATTCATAAAAGGAATGATGACAAATGACACTTTGTTGTACCCTATTATAACTTGAGTAACAGCTTCAGGACTTCGGGAAGGAATACGTTGCTGAGGTAATATTATAATGTACAGTAATCATATTATTTTGGGTCGTAACTTAATATTTTACTGTTTTACAAAATATTTTTATTAACGACCTAACCACTGTTGTGTTATTAATTTAGATGTATGTTTTAGTGTTGTTAGTTAAATAAAAATGGTATGAAAAAGGACGTAAATAATCAACTTATTTTTCTAAATTGAACTTCGTGTTTTATATTTTCCAATTCATGTATCTTTAAATCACGTCACCGAGAACGACTTCCGTCATGTCGTTCTCGTTGACGGTCCGGTGACGGCGCGGTGAACAAACAGCCATAACTGCAGAAACACTAAAATTCTACATTCAACCCAACTAACTTGAAATTAATATTCTAATGTGACTTCCAGCCACTGCCGCCGTGAAACACAGACCTCAGAAAAGAGAGAAAGACAAAAAGATATAAAGTATTGAAATTAAAGGATTGTGAGAAATTAGTTTAGGCGAAAAGCATTAACAATAAACACCTTGTAAATAAAAGCTAAGGCAATAATAGGTAAGTTACGGCATTGTTACTGAATTGTTATTGGCTGTAGGCTGTATTGTAATGTATTAACAAATTATGTCTTTTGTTCAGTGAATAAATAGTGAAAGATTTGTTTTACACCTGAGCTTGTCGATCCCATTATTCCTGTTAGTTTATTTTAACAAGCTTTAATTTAACTTGCAGTGTATGTTTGTGAACTAGTATATTTGTTTGTTACGAGTCAAATTTTGCAATTTTTTAGACCCAATGACAATTACAATTCTTACACAACGGAGCTGAAATTTTGCAAAAAGTTTTCAACCTGATGACAATCTATTTTTATAATAACCATGACCTGATACTACGTTTAGATATGGCTCCAAACAAGGAAACTCCTCAAGAATTAACAACACAATTATGAAAGTTTGTTTGTTTCTTTGAATTATGGATCTACATATAATTAAAGCTCGTGTTTTTAATATTCTCAATAACCCTTGTTATGATGTGATTCAATGTTCGAATTGGTTGTTTGGCCGTTTATGAAAAGCTACATGAAACTTGGGTGCATCCATTTGAGCGGTTCATTGCGGCAAGATATTGACAAAATAAGTACAACCTTTTTGTGCTACGGGAATTAAAAACCTTTACTCCACCGAACATCAACGCAAACCGTATGATCGAAAGACGTTGATGTTTTCATGAATATATCAATGACAAGAATGCTTGGTCCGCAACAGGTCCCAATTAAGTTAGATTAAAAGTGTAAATGCTTTGATCTTCCCGATATTTACGTATGGCGTTGAGACCTGGACAATCAAAGCAAGAGAGACAGAGGATTGACGCGTTCGAAATGTAGTTCTGGAAACAGATGCTAAGTATATTTTGGACTGCGAGACGCATAAACGTGTCAATCCTAGCAGAGCTTAAAATAACATAGCGTCTATAAACACAATGCTATCAGTGAGTATAATTTGATCAGATTATGAGAAGAACTGAAAAACTTATCATTGTAGGAAATACCGAAGGGAAAATACCAAGAGAGCACTCCCCAATCATATGGTCTAACCAAATTGTAAACGCAGAAACACCAAAATTCTACACAGCCACTATTGCCACTGATATAGAGCGATGGAGACAATTCATCCGTTCCAGAATTACTTCCCGCCATAACCACAATCTTCAGTCATAAAGAACCGATCAGAGAGAGAGCGCCAGAAGTTTTTTGAAAATACCTACATAGCATTAATAATTTGAGGTATTTTTTTAGTTAAATTTGAGAAATCAATTACTAAAAAATATCAAGAATTTAATGAAAAATTATTATTCCTGGGAGCAGGAAATACTAATTTTAATATATTCAGGCGGAATTACATCATCTCACTAAAACTGAGGAATAGGTATTTCAAACCGCAGAGCTTTAATTAAACTTTTGTAGGCACCTACGAGAACTCATTCGGGAAGTTAATTAAAAGAACTAACTAGTCTGCAGTTGTATCATGAAGTGCGCATATTTCTCTCTGACAGCTGCAATACTCTTCACTGATGAGAGCACTCATTATTAGCGTGACCTTTGGAGGGTTCCGGATTCAATGCTCGAGGAAGAAATGTCCTTTCGGTTGTAAAGGTCTCAAATAGGGTATCAATAACATATAATATACTTTAAGGCGTCATTATTACAATCCACAACTCTCCAACTGTAATGGTGTAGGTCAAAGTCCGCTATGCCGATCAACAGCGAATTGGTGAACTCCTCGCACCTTTGAGAACTTCATGGAGAGCTCCTGGGAGTGTTAATTTCAACCTATGATCAACCAGATATTACCTAAAGTAATAATACCTTATAATCAAACAAGACTACCTACAAAGTTAGTTTACTACAAACTTATAATTAAACTAAAACAACACCTGCGTTGTATCTGAACGACAATTTTGATAAATGTATCAAATTTAATCAACATGATAACGAGATTATTAAAGTGATTGGTTCTAATTATTAAATGGGGTGGTAAAATACCTTGTAGCGTGTTGAGATATGATGACTATATTTTAATGTAATTCGATTGTAATTAACAAGCAACTGCAATGGAGTCGTAATGGTGTGAAAACACGCGAGTTGTGATTAGTGTGACGGGAGATTTCTCATAGAATTTGATAGATTTGCATAGAACGTGGCTTCAGTCCAAGACGTATAGCACAGGTCTTTCCTAAAGGAGGAGACTTTGTTTATGTCATAGAATAACTCACAGATCAAGACATTAACAACACCAGAGTGTTACTAAGGCCGGCAAGTTTTTTTTTACATACGTATTACAAGTTAATGCTTAACTGCAATCCTACCTGATGGTAAGTGGCGATGTAGTCTTAGATGGTAAAGCGCATTAACTAAGAAGAAACCTATTCACTCTTGTCTTGAAGACACTTACATTATACTTGAGCGGAAACAGAGATGCTGTGAACTAATTCCAATCCTTCGTATGCCATATAAAGGACGAGGCGAAGCGTGCTAGCTGGATGAGTTATAGACCAGCGCGGAGAAGAGAAAGAAACAGGAACAGAAGTACATCGCTAAAGCAACCGGAATTAATAACTAATTTCCTGACCCCAGATACTCCCAAACAACATATCACTTTAGGACGGGGGTATGACTAAAGGACGAAAAGCGAGTTATGCCATAAAGTGTCTACTAAGCAGCTTCGCTGCGGATTGTTGGAAGGGTTAGTGGAAAACCTAATTGTCAGAAGTAGATTTAAGCCCAAGGTCTCCGTTCTGAAAGCCCTATGACACGTCATATACACCCTATAACTGTCTTTGGTTTCCATAATATCCGAACATACATTAAAATAGGTCTCTATCGAAAAGAAAGCATACGTTTTATTATTAAACAATTCCAGTAGTTAAAATTTGGGTTCAAATAGTATCGGTTTTAAACAATTAAGAGCTAATTATGAGTACAGGTCTTTCTTCATACTGAGAAGGCCTAATGTCTCCACCATGCAGCTCCGATGCGATGGTGTACGATTTAGTGGCTAACCGTAGAGTCGAAAGTTTTTATGCCCCCCGAAGGTTTTCGACATGGCTTATCGATTATTTTCTAACGATAACAACCAGGACCGACAGCTTTACGGGCACGGAAGCGCTCATAAAACTTGCGAACACATATCCTCCTGCCAACCGCACCCGCTGTTGCCTAACTTTGTCGATCGTTTACAATCGAACCTAGCCGCCATACAAACACTTCTATTATTCTCAAATAGTATTAAAAACATATTTTTCTATGTTGGCAAAGTAAATATAATAGGGTTCGACGATAATAACACCTGTACTGTTACCAGGTGACCGTGAGGGGTGAAAGGCATTAACCAGTATCTCAGCGGGGTCGCTTTGCCCTAATCTGGGTCCACTAATAGATTTTGCGGCCCGTTAGGTCGCCAATACACCAGCCCTGATTATGTGGGTTATTCCTCGAAATGTTACTGCGTGATTTAACTAGTTATACACTTCCGACAAATTATAATAAGCCAATGATAAATATGCACATAGCTGTTTGTACGTGGATAGATCTTTAGGAGAAAGTAATACATTGCAGGATTTTTGTAGTAACGAAAAAAGACCTAAATAACATTAATAACCTGGCTTGCATCGATACTAAGTGACCAATGAAGTTAAGCAACAATGGGGCAGTGAAAGAAGAAGAAAGAAGATGGATGATCGATAGTGGAATAACTCTTGAACGCTTCTGTACTAAAAGGCACATAAAACAGTCGGTTGTTTTCACTACCAAACGTTAAGGTAAGTCGCGAGGCTTTTCAGTTAACCTAGAACCATGTAACACTTGGTTTCTAACCCGTCTACCAATCCAAATTGGAGCAGCGTGGAGAAGTATTCTCCAGGACCCCCTCATTACAGATCCATGTTGAGCATTGGCCCATTAAAGGGTTGTAGCAAACTTAAATAACCCTTCTGTAATTCATATCATGATATACGCGTGTTAAATCTTTAGACACGTAAGTGAACTTAAGATATACGTTCCCAGGAAACCAACCTTAGAATGTAGCTATTAATGAAATAGGGATATCAATTTCTTTCTCTCCTACGGCGTATTTATTTTATCTGTATATGGCGTGTTTATTTTACCTGGATATGGCGTATATGGCGTATTTATTTTATCTGGATATGGCGTAGGTATATGACGTTTTTTTATCTGGATATGGCATATGTAGAGTATTTATTTTACCCATCTGTATCCATTCAGAGATATCATACTTATATGTGGCTTCAACCTTTCGTTGGCCCACTACTGAGCACGGGTCTCTCCTCATATCGAGAAGGACCAATTCTTATATAGACTAGGTAAACCCAATAAGAGCAGTGATAACTAAACGATTTGAATGTTGGTCTCTCCAACGGGAGTTTCTGGGTTCGAATCGTGCACTCTTTCAATTTCTTCGGTGAAGGAAAACATCATGAGGAAAGTTGCACTCCTGACAGTTAGGCAACCGTTCTAACTAAAGTTCTCGAAGGTGTGAGGTCCACTGTAGCCAGTAAAAATAAACATCTGATGCGCACAGAACTTAGAAAATAAGAAATGCGTCCCGCATGATTTCACCTCAGGACCTCCCATTCGAGAGAACTACGTTCAAACCACAAGGCTATACAGCTTCATATTCTATACTAAGCAGCAATTAATAACGTGACCATTAACATCTCTGAGTGTGGTGGTTAAAACACTGACCATCCTGGCATACATTAAATAAATAAACTCATGACAAATTAACATTCAAAAATCGTTTATAAATATTGATCTGTCAAGTATACATTTGAAAAGAGAGATAGCCTAGTGGTAAAGAATTCGGCTTCCTACTAGGAGGGTCCGGGTTCGAATCCCAGCGCACACAAATGTGACTTTCCGTAGTGATGTGGTTTAAAACATTTAAATATCACTCATATAATGTCACTCACTATAACCTTGAAGGAAAACATCGTGAGGAAACCTGCATGCCGGCAAGTTTGCCAAACTCAAAGGTGTGTGAAGTCTGCCAATCTGCATTTGGCCAGCGTGGTGGACTATGGCTTTCACCTTCTCATACAGAGAAAAGACCCGTGCACAACAGTGGACAGTGATGGGTTCAGATTTGAGTCGAGATGAGAAAAACGAAATAGACATTTCATCTGTTCATTTATCGGCTATTTGCGTACAACATTTATAAGCGTTGAAGCAGTCATTACTCAAACAAGCAATACATCATCACCCGCGAACATTAACACCGTAATAAAAACATCATTGTTAGCAAACTCATTTTTCCTACGTGACATGCCGACCCTACAGAAACCTTACGTATCGCCCCAACGACCTTAATAATGAATTACAACGCCTGTAATAGTTATTTGATATATGAATCTATCTAACTGGCGCCTGTAGCCTAGTTTGCTAATCCCCGTTTGCAAAGCTAAGGGTATAAGGTTAGGTTTCCCGCCAGACATATCTAAGTCATATTATAAAAAAACTGATGGATGGATGCATTGGTTAATGGATAGACAGATATTTGTTAATACTTCACGCGCAAAAAGTGCTGAACCGATCAGGATCAAATTTGGCACAGAGATAGATTATGGTCGGGAACAACAGACTGGCTATTTTTAAAGTTATATTTTTGAAGTTAGGACAAAATGGTGAGAGTAAATTTAACAGCCACACTTTTTTTATCTACATAATACGCGGGCATATCCGCGGGTAAAAGCTCGTGTCTTCTAATTCGTTTACTTCGTACTTAAATTGTTTGCTAATTGCTTTCCAAAATACCCTAAACATTCGAGTTTCAAAGTTATGTTCGAAAATTTAGTCGCAACCCTAATAACCAATACAGACTACGCCTACAAAAAATAACAAACCCGTGGCTTTGGAAAAATAGCAAAAAACACGGCGACAAAATCCGCGCCACTCTCAACGAACATGATGGAACCCGGTTATGAATCTTTCACGTCGTCCTGTTTTATGCTCGGATATAAAATTGAACGTAAAATTCTAGGCACGCGGCCATATCTTATGCGGAGTCAATCATTGTTTTATTAGATACTACCTGACTTTACTAGTATAATATGTAATTCAGAATAAGCTTTGGTCGTATTGAAATGAGCTACCACGTAAAACACAATGATTTGTTTAATAACGCTTATTCCAAAGTCTTAAATGAAGAAAAAAAGACAGTAAAGATACGTAAAACTTATACTTATAATTTAATCATACTCCTGTATTAAATTATGAAATTTAAACAGATAATAAAAATATACAACACTGCACTCAAAGTATATCAATTCGGTGTGTTTTAATTTCAAGAAATCAATGTTTCTACAAATATTAATTAAATATTAAAGATCGATTTATTTATATGAAAACATCTGTAGTGAAGTTCAATGAAGCCGATCAAACTAACGGGTCGCAAGAGAGACGGATTCGAGATTGACAAGGTGCGCAGGTAGAAAGGTAAGCAGGTGTTACACGAAAGAGGATGCAATTTTAGTTTTTTATTTATTCAATAGCAACCTGTTTCGCTTCGGTAAATTATCTCAGGTAACGTCTGATTTAACATACAAACCTGCTAAGAATCATCTAAATGCGTATTTTTAAAACCTTTTTAACTAGCTAATTTGCTCAAAAATATATGATTACATTTTTATTATTGATGTGGACAGATTATTTTAAATCGATAAATGTTTCAAAGTCACTCATAGCTTGACGGACGGTGAAAAACTATTAAAAATACATATGGGTTGTTTTTTAGATAAAACTAGTTAGACGATGCTAGTGGTGTTGCCACTAGCATCATTAAACCTATAAATATCTGGAAACACACAAATTTATCTTTAAGGTAAAAATTAGAATTATGAAAATGTTTTCCAAATGTTAATTAACCTGATCTTCACATTTCTTCATATTCAGGTTAAGAAGCCCATCTCGAAGTGCTAACCACTGAGCATCAGGTGAATAGCATGATTTTTCCTACTTGAAAAACATTTTTGCTGCTCTCGCCCGTTAAATAGTTTAATATTATACGCTAGATTCAAAGCTCTCAGTAGCTCAAAGCGTTGAGATGTTTAACTTTTTCTCCTCGGCTCCTTTGATCAAGATCGGCTTATCTCGAAATTATGGAGAAAAACTTCTCCGAGATTTTTAAAGCAGTTTTCATGATTGAACAAGGAAGATAAGCTGAATGGGTAAAGTACTTATACGGACTGCTTTTCATCTTTAGCTTTCTTAGGAACCGCAATCACACTTTAGTGGTAAACTTTGTTTTTGGCTGTGCAAATCAGCAGTGAGCTTTATATCAGCGACTTCCTGACGGAAACCAAAGTTTGAATTAAGTTAAGGGGATTTCATAATCTAATCAAATACACAAGAAAAAAAAATACAAAAAAAAGAATAAAACATGCGTTGAAAATAATCAACAAATGTTTATTGGATTTTTTTGTATTAATGTATTTTTAAAGCCATTCAAAATCTATTAATGAACATTTATATTTATACTTTATCAATTCTTATTTTATTCTAGTCCAAAGTGAGAAGTTTCAATTCCAATTATACCCTAATTTTATTAGTTGTACATTTCATCGAAATGTTACAAATTTTCCAGCTTTAATTCTAAGTTCACGTTAAATTGCCTCGTATTTTACCAAGACTAAACCAGATTTAATTAATGAACACTGCCGCAAACATTCCCCGTGTCTAATATTGTCCAAACTCGAGAGCCGACGCCAGATGTCGCCTACCGTCAACTGCACTTAGCTCGCCAGAATAACATCTGTGCTTGCCTACGTATCTTGTTCTGCGGCTTGTCTTATTAATTAGTTGTAACATTTCAGTGCCAGAGTTTGGCTATGTTTTACAGACAAAATTACTGCGATTAACTCGAAAGCTTGAACATGAGTTCGAATTATGACATTTGACTATTTTAAAAAATAGCATTCTCAACTTTATATAACTTCTTTATAAAATTTCAAAAGTTTAAATTGCTAGAAACAACCGTAGAATATTTCATTGTAAAATCGGAACGAATAAGTTTTTAAAGACATATATTTTTTTAAATTATGTGATGAAATTAAAATTTTTCGGCGATTCAAAAAAACTTGTAAACACATTTTATATGCATTGTGAAATGAAAAAAAGTTGTCAAAAAGGAATGATTTCATAAACTCAGACAACAACGAGCAGGTCCGTAGCACGGTAATGTTCACTCTATATATAATTATGTTCGTACAAGCGAACCTTATTATCTGTATCCCAAACATCTGGCGCTAACCCTGTTGGACCGCCTTATGTCCTTGAGGGTATCACCTGTCGACTCGAGCGTGCATCAAGTGAGTACCAAAATGTTTTGGTATCTTGAAATCTTATAGCTAATATATATAATTAAATAGAACTGTTGAATAAGAGCGATTAGTGAATTAGGAAAACGTAGATAAAGAAAGCTATTTGCACAGATAAAATTAACACAGCTACTCTAAACGAGTTTCTTGAGCCTATTGAAATTAAGAAAAACCCTCCAGTCTTATATTCAGATCAACATCATCCAATCTACGGTCTGCGCATAATTAATAGAAGTGGTCAAATCTCCGGTAACATAATTACCAATCGACATGTCTTAAGAGCTTTAGAAGATAAAGTATTGATTCTAATAAAGCTATTTGTCGGTTATATTTGGCAAAAACCCCTCACTTTTGTAATTCAGAAATTACTCTCCTTATATTAGCATCGCTATTAACCAACAATTTCATTAGCCGAAACCATTATCCTTCACAGGATGGTTTGTTAAGCATTCTAATACCTTCCGGTGGCACACTGGCTTTTGTTGATAAACACGGAGCCACATCCTCCCATTCGCCTCTCAACGCTGGCAGATCATTGACGGTCTTTACCCAAACAACTTGGGAAGTTGTTGAAGACGGCTTGTTTATTTGGCCAAGTCATCAATTATTGGTGCTAAGGACTTCGTTGAAATCTGTGATGTAGTTTGATGTTTACTCGACACAGCGATTTTGTTGATGCATCTTTGATGATTGGTTGAATAAGTGTTGTTGCTTAAAATTGTCAAAAAGCTATTGAAAAAAGGAAAAAGGAATCAAGAGTTAGCTGATTCGTAGACTGAAGCAAAATTAAATGTGGCTCTGTTAGTTTGATGATTATTCAAAAACGTAGTATTAGTTTATTTGTAAAACTAAACGAATTTGCTTTCAATTTTGTTGAATAAGTAAATTTTACCAAAGTTATTTAAAATGTTTATGCTATGCCCTAACAGTATATATTTTAGATTCTTATTAAGTAAATTTACATAATACTATAAGGTGTAATATTCTGAAAATAACATAAAGAAATTTCATGTTTTCTTATTTAGCAAATAAAATGCTTCCATCTAGTAACTTTGGAAAAGATTCGTGTTGAGGAAAATACGATCTACTCCTAACTTATAAAGAGTAAACTTTTCAATATCCGCCTTTTGGCACAAAGTATCGAAAGTTCACTATTTGTAAGCAAATCCATCTCAGATCATCTCATCGATGTTTCCACACACATCAATGTTTTAACAGGTTAGGAAAATATAACAGAAACGTACAACGTACAGCAGTACATAGATTCCCAAAAGACCGATTTTCGATATCTTCAGTAGAGGAAAGGGATATAACAAATTGAACTTGAGAATAACTTCTGCCAATCATGTAATTTATGAAACAGAGTGATATTAATCAATTCTTTATTTGGAAGTATCCTTTGTGCGTAATACAAAGGGGGCTTCGCTTTAAGAAAAATAAAAATAATTCGGAATTTTATTGAATATTTAAGTTATCTAATAACGGAAGTACTTGAGTGAAAATTACCACTCATAAAATGGCATGGCAACAAATTTATTTATTCCAGGCGTTGAATACCCAACAAAATTCGTGATTGGTGTTACATTGGTGTTTGCTTAGTTAGCTATCATTATTTTTGTTTACCTTGTACTTTTTTGGATCAAAAGTAATGTTTATTCACACTAAAGTATTCGACGTATCACCGAATTCCAAGAGATATTTATGAATATTTAGTGTAAACATAAACAATCCTAAGTACTTCTGAAGCTGTGACAGCCCAATAGTTTTCTTCTAGAACATTCAACACCGTGATCTCAATAGCAGAAACGAAACTATCAAAGTGTATTTTTAGATGATATAAACATGCTCAAATATCTCCACTGTTCTCTCCTTCGCTAGTTTTGAAACTTATTTCCCAGATGGGCCGTTTGCATTAATTTTAGACGCAATAACATTCTACTAAATATATTTGCTAGTTCGGGCACACTTTAATATGTTTGCACGACTTTATCTATAGCCAACACTCTTAATATTGCTTACAATGTCGCTTAAAAATAGTAAATTAGATACTTTTCAGTATTTTGTGATGTTAGTAAGTTGTATAATTTAAGTATTAGGGTATTCGATTAGTTTAATCTCGAACCTTTTGAAGTATCCTATTTTTGGATCTTTACATATTATATTTCGTAAGAGATTAATTTCATAGGAGGTATAAGCCATTGTTTTGACAGGGAGTCTTCAAGAGTATTGGAGAATATTACGCAGAGCTTTCGTTTCTTAACGATGGCTTTACTTCAATAAAACAAGCGAGCAAACGTTTGTACATTTACAATTAATCAATGTTAAAATTCCCAGGGTAATATTTTTTTATTTAATCCATTCGTATCCGCTGCAATCATATCAGGAAACAATCAAAATAAAAGCTATACTATAGACAATGGATATTCTATGTATAGTTCGTCGGTATCTGTATTTGGTTGAACAGTCGCCAACAACGAGCAGATGTGTGTATCTGTGCAATGGGATGCAATTTGAACAATGAACGGTTCTCATATGCACATTCATGGAATTGTTACGTAGCTTCAGCGTCTTGGACTCTTGGATAAGGTTAGGTTCGGCTGATTGAATCGGATTATAAATATATAATTGTGTATTTCTATGGGAACGAAGTAGATAGAATTGTAGAAGCGACACATTTATATTCAGTGTTAATTTTAACGTAGCTCAAAGGAATGACATGAAACCATGTGTTTTCGATTTTATGCTTCTTCAGTTTTTAAGACCGTCACTTATAAGGAAATAAGCTTCATGATAACGCTATGACTAAGATTTTATAAAAGTAATAATAATTTTAACTCTGAAAAGAGACGGGCCCTCAACAACAGTTGATTGTTATTTGTTTAGATTAGAAAACAATGTTGATTCATAAACATCGATGATTCAATCGTGACGCATACTTCTTTGTACTACTAACAAGATATAAAATAGAAATCATGAAAACTAGTAGTCATAAATCTTCGTGTCACATTTATAAATCGATTCAATAGCTGAGTTGGGAACGAATGACGGGCAAAGGAGGTGACAGAAGGAAGAAATAAATAGATTTAAAAGTTGACATAATTACATCGCAAACTCGTCACAATGCCCGAGTGAAACACTGTACTACTATTATATAACAATGCGAACAGTTGACGCCTGCACTACAATACACAGCCTTAGGCGAACTTCATATAAAACGGATAGCAAGTGGAGTAGGCTAACGGTTGTCACAAAGAATGCAAAAACGTGCGTGTTTTGTGTCTGCCTTGAGTTCGCTTTATCTCTACCGGGACTATAAAATCTGTTATTATCGAATGTATGAAATGGACGAGTAAACAATTGCCAAACTGGAACGGGCAAACGGAGGGAGTAATTTGGCAACAAATCACAAATATATGGTGGTATACACATATTTGTTTTTATATCTCATATCATCGCGTTCTCTATCTCATATCCCTATCCTTTTCTATATCTCATATCAAGGTTTGGTAGTAGAAATATGTATATCGTACGCAATAGATCTAATATACAACATAAACAAACATTCAAATCGATCTAAGCTTCTACTGCTTTCGACTAAACCCTGGCATGACCTATTTCACCTCATCGTATTGTCCATCGCTTCCATTTGTAACCTGCATCACGTTTCCCTGGTTATGTATGGCCTATATAGGTTTATCGATGGTTATTTCTGCGTCGATAATTTCGTAAAATCAGCTAGTATCTTTAACACATAAGTATCCACTATCCTGTTCGTCTCTGCTTTGTGTACTGAAGTGTGAACTCAGCCTTACTGCATTCCACATCACTGTATCACCGATGACGCATGTTTACCTGCAACAAAGAATTCTCTTATTATTATATCGTCGATCGATACAAAGGATTATGGCTCTTAAGTAGAATGAGAAAGAACTAAGTTTCTACCCGTAGTGCTTTGCGAGCTATTGTCTGATAACTGGGTTATGAGGAAAATGTATCGCGAATAGAAAGCTTCTTATTGGCCATAGAGGTTTCATTGTCAGATGTTACATGACCCATCGCCAGGTGACTCAGTCAACAAACCACCTCTCTCTTTCCGACCCGAACTGTTTACTACCCGGCCGGGCAACGATGTGACAGATATTATTCTCTGGTCGTGATATCTCTTCCGTACCACTCATGACATGAAATCTCTGCTTGCACGTGTATTAATGATGTAATATTTACAGTTGGTGTTACAATTTAAACTTTTTTTTTTAAATATCTTTGGACCACTCACACACGGCCAACTGACCCCAAACTATGCGTTAGCTTGTATTATGGTGATCAGACAA
>DWJZ01002477.1:0-19352 GCA_018249125.1 Asbolis capucinus
ACATAAGTCTATAACAGCACCGTTTTTCACTTTATCTGATTACCAAAAACATCTGCTTTTTTAATTCTTTCAAATATACTGAGGTTAAAAATAAATAGCATGTAATTCATATTTATTTAATGGAATTTATAAATACAATTGACAGTCTCACACATTTTAGCAAGTTTGAATAGAATACTTGGCCCCATTATGTGCATTAATTATTCTGTATTATTATTCAAAAAATTTCTTTGCCCTAAGATCCCAATTGTCTTCCCATCTGGATTTTTGAAATTTTTCCAGTTCTTTCGACATGAAATCTGCTAGTTTGTTTTGTTCCTTGTTTTTAGGGAAGTCTTCAAACCAAGTGACAATTTGCTTGGCTAGCTCATCACTACTCTTGAAGGTGTATCCATTGACTCCATTCTGCACCAGTTCATGGATACTAGACAAAAAAAATCATTACATAGTAAAATTTAAAAAATACCATAGGTCATAGTTATATATTAATAGCAACAGTTATATCAGTCAAGCAGACTGCGCTGATAAACTATCTAAGCTATATTGGTTATCAATTGGGATGAATGATTTTGAATGAAATTTTAAGAAGATTATTTTAATAAAATCAATTATACAAGCTAAGAGTAATTAGTTTTTACCATTTATAATAACATGCACAGACTGGCAAGCCTGCTCCAAACATATCCACAACCTTCATGGGTAGATCAAGCCCAGAGGAACTGGTATGGAGACACACTCCAAGGTCAGCGCTAGCAACCATTGTAGGATAGTCACATGCCTCCAACCAGGGTGTGATAACTTTCACATGTTGCCACTTCCTTAAAGCTATCTGACTGACATAATGCTCTTTCATTGGCCCTTTGCCTGTGATCACGCATATTAGCTTTGGCAATTTCTTGGTTAGTTCAAATGTAATTTCGTAGGCTGAAATAGTAAAATACATAATGAAACTGTGGACTAGGCTTTTTCTTACAATGCACAAAATTATGGCTACAAAAATTTAGGATTTGAAATGTGATAATGTGGCATACTTTGTAAAGCTTCCATCAAAATGCTAAAATCTTCATCTGGTGTCCAGCTAGTGCTACTGAATAAAAGACCCGGCCGATCTTCCCGCAGAACTACATTTTTTCCTTGTACCTCAGTAAATACTGTATTGATATCGTCATCTGATCGTTCATTTAGCAGTTGGCGCCCTGAATGTTTAAATTCGGGATACTGGAGACCTATTTTCAAGAACCAATTATGTTTCTCTTGCAATGCAATTGGATGAAATATTTTAGGTGGTTTATCATATAAGACTGTAGCTCTAAAAAAATAAAGAGAAAACATGTTTTATTAAAAAATCTTCTTAATAAAATCCTTATAATAGATGAATCTATTATTATTATCTCTTATTCTATAGTTACGAATTACACATTTTGTGATAAGTAAAATCTTGTTGGTTTAATGACAATAATGTGATGCAACACGGCAAACTAATATAGTTTTAATGCGATTTAGTCACCAATGTGTGCAAAATAATATAAATACTGTAAAACTTACACTACATTCCAATTTTGAATCAAGTCTTCTTTCATAGCACATGTGACACAAAGGTTGCATTGAGAGGACTGTGCGAAAAATTTCTCAATCCATGTCGCCACCTTAAGTAGAGGATGATCAGGAGGCAAAGATAGAGCCATTATGGAGTAAGCATAGTTGTGGAAATCAATAATAAACTTTGTTCTAGTAACTAAACAGTAGAAACGACAAACTGGTAAGGTAGGTATCGCTGGTGGGTTCTGACATAAGAGATAATTACATTTGCCGCTCAAAAATAATGTACACATCAAACTTACAGCTTGCCATAAGGCTTTTACAAGATACTGAAGCAACTTTGGGCCTTTATCAAATTTCATAGGTTGTAACTTGTGTATGGTTATATTAGAACTATTTATGACTTCCTTAAGTGGTAAAGTGTCCATATAACTAACAATATCCACTTTAAATCCACTATTCGCCAAGGATAATGCATGATACTGCATACGTGGACTTCTACCAATATCTCCCAGTACCACAACTTTCACAGTTTTTTGTTTAGTTTCTCCCATAATTAATTACCTGTTATATCAGATAGTAATCAGTTTTAAAGAGAGTACCATTTAAAAAAAAAATTACAAGTTTATTTAATTAAAAATGTAGGTATTTCATTCCATAGTCCCCAAAAGTAAACAGAAACTTAGAAACAAGCGACCGGTCTTCTGTCAAAACAAACATGTCAAGTTGACGTTTTCAATAGAGGTGAGGCGTATTTACTCGAACAGGTTTTAAGACTAGGTATTTGCAAAGAAGTATTAGCACCTAATTTTAATAAGCAAATGAACGCGTATCAAGTATTTAGAAGTATGCAGTTTTAAAAGTATGTAGTCTTAATAAGTGGGCACGCAATAGCGCGAATGCGGAATCTTGTTATATTAACAATGAATGCTTCGTAATCATAGGTATTTTACACACTTGTCATGGCCACAGGCAGAAAATAAACCTTACAACATACAGCATGTTAAGCCCTTTTATGTGTAGAGATGAGTGTGAGTTTGTTCATTATTTGTTAGAATAGTGCATACATATTACATTTGAAAAATAAGTAGCCGTCTCACTCGCGCAAATAAAGTATCTATTTAAATAAAATATTACTTCTAAAACATAAAATTTGGTTTTTTATTATATAAGTAATTTTACGAATCTTATCATATTAGGTACGAGTATCTATTTCTACTATTAATTGTATTCATAGACTTCTTTCACAAAAAACATTAATATTAATTAAAGTTCTATTAATAACAAATAAAATTGAATAATTCTGTCATTGCAATTGATGATTGATGGATGTCATTTGCAAATAAAATCAAGCCAGAGCGTGTAGTAGCTGTAGCTGAATAGCCTAACACAAAGTTTACTCTCCGTACAGACTCAAAAAGTAAATACTTTGATTACGTCTAAAAACGCGTACTCCTAAATACTTGTGACGCCAGTTTTAGGAACGCGTATTTCAAGGTACTCGTATGCGCAAGACTTAGTGTGGGTTTTAGCGAGTAACACCACCTCTAGTTTTCAGCTCAAATTAACTTAAAAGCATAGACGCTTTACTACGTCTATGCTTTTAAGCGTACTTTCAGCGCACACAACAGAGTATTTTCTTTATCTGTCGTAAATTTGAAATATTACGTCTACCTGGTCTGTGTTGAAATATCAATCAGATCAGCTGATAAAATGTCATGTTTTGTTATTATTTGGAATGAAACTTTATATCTAGTAATATAATATTGAAAACTCCGTGTATAATTATTGAGATAATAATGTCAAAGATTTTGATAATAAGGCATCTACCACAAACGCTATCTTTTCAAGAAAAACAACAATTACTAAAGCATTTCGGAGCCGAAAAAGTGTGGGAAACTTCTACTAAACGAAATTATATCTTCGCTTCTTTTTCTAGTGTTGACACGGCCAAAGCATCGCTAATACGTCTTCATCAACTTGAAATAGCAAAACGAAGACTGGTAGTTGAATACTCTTTTGATAAAGAATTAAATGCTGATAACAGTGATGACTTAGAAGAAACTTCGATAGCTACTAATAAAGTTAAAGAATTCCTCAGGGCTCTTAATGCATGGAACCCTTCTGTAAACTTCTATCAACCACCTCCGGTGCATTTGAAATACAAGTACCCAGATATTTCTCCAAAAATTGCTATCAATATAATTTGCGCTCTCTTCTCTCATAAATCACTCTATATTCAAATTCTACACTTAATGAACAAGATGTCCTTAAATCCTCCTTTTGCTGAAAGTGAAGATAGTGTAGTGAAATTTAAAGAAACCTTCAGAGATTTTTTTGCTGATGAGATTCCAATGGTATCAAAGGAACTTAGTGAGGAGGAGTCAGAAATATCTAGCGAAGAGTCAGGCCTACCGAAACAACTAGCACCTTCATTGGTCAAGAGAAAACACACTCTCCCCAAGACTCGGAAAAGGGCTGCTACTGTGTTGTCCACTGCAACATTGCCCAGAGCAAAGAAAGCACACATTAATCAAGATGATGTATTTGATACTGTTGCTCCAGTTGTGGAAACAAAAAAAATATCAGTCAATGTACCACAAGATGCATTACAGAAGCAACCAGAAACACCAGAAGTTACTGGTGAGCTTGGCAAATTTGAAAAAGAAGCTCCACCAGTGCTTGAGTCAGAGACACCTGAGCCAGAACAACCTACTATAACTAAACGAGAACTATTGAAAAACAGAATCTCTTATAGTGATATGAAAATATTGCCAGTGTTCAAAAACTATCACCCAGGTCAGCCTTCAATGAGACTATATATAAAAAATTTGGCAAAAACCGTTACAGAACAAGATGTCAAAAGGATATACAAACGGTATGTTGAAAACCTTACAGAAGATGGGGAGTTTGGTTTTGACGTAAGAGTTATGCAGGAAGGCAGAATGAAAGGCCAAGCTTTTGTTACATTTCCCTCTGTACATTTAGCTGAAATGGCATTAAATGAAACTAATGGGTATATGCTTAAAGAAAGACCAATGGTTGTTCAGTTTGCCAGAGCTGCTAATAAAAAAACTATTGAATGAATGTGTTTTTCATTAAAATAAATCAATAAAACAGCATGATAGCAATCATCATCTACTATATTTCCATTAATTCAATAGCATATGACAATGATTCTTCACTATTCTCTATATTCTTACCTGACAATATTTTATTCAACAAGGGCAAGGTATTATCAATAACAGTTAGTTGGTCCACAAGATTTACAACAACACCTTGCAATTTGTTAAGTGCATAAGTAACTTTCTCATCTTTTGTCATCAAATAATGTTGGTAAAATGCATCTAACAGCAATGTAGCCCAGTCAAATAACTTACTTTCATAATCCATATCCATTTTTTTGTCTGAATCTATCAACAAATATGAGATGTAGCACATAAGAAATAGTGCATCATCCAATGTAAGGCCATTCCTCAAATATGGTATCAATAAAGCATCACTGAAAGGAATTTCGAAAATGTAGTTCATCAATTCAAATTGTCCTTTATGTACAATTGTTTCTTTCTTAGACTCATAGTTACAGGAACAGAGTTTATTGAACTGTTCTTCATCAGTAATATCAACTGTGTTTGGATTTACTAATTTTATGGTGTAGTTGAGCAACAGAACGAGGACTGATTCAGGTACATCTCTAAATTCTTTAATAGTCCTGTATATGGTTCTAAATTCATCTTTCTCTAGTAAGGGAGACATCACTTGCAAACAGATATTTCTTTCTGGTAAACCTAATTTGAGTAGATCTTTAATGTCATCCTTGACTTCGTATAATGGTGTGGTAGGAGTTCCCCAGTCAGCTATTTCAGTGCATCCATCTTGTATAATGTCGTGAGATCCCAGCAGACTTGCCAAATTTCTCTCCATTTCCAGAACATACGGCAGCATTCCGATATGGTTAGATGCTTCAAGTATAATCCTATCATTTATGCAATACAATCTTGCATCTTCAGAATACATTTTCATTGGGTACCGACATGATCCTACACCAAGTATTACATTGTATGCCACAATGATTGCACCATCTTGGTCTGTGTTACTGCCAAACAGGATTAAATGATCGTGCCCCATCCAAGCCATGGAAACACTAGTAGAGCAACTGATCCAAGGGACAATTCCAACAGTTTTCCACTCTTTCTGGTTTAAATCATACATAATCATTTTTGAATCATTCCCTGGAAGAAAACCATACCAAAAAAGAAATGATTTAAGAATTGGGTAATAGTAATGCTATAAGCTCTTTTGCAAAAATGTTGTATAATTAATTATATAAAATACTTGTAAAACCTTTCCAAAATAAAATATCTTTCTAAGTTTGAGTAATGTGCACAGTATGGGGCCACCTAACTTTAACAAGATAATATCAATTTAAAATTGAGACTCATAATTGCAACCCATGTCTGTCCCACTACTGAGCTCTGGCTTCCACTCACACTTTGAGGGGTACATGCCATAGTCCACCATGCTGCAATTGCAAATGCAAGTGTTGATTGTTGAAGTTCACACACCTTCGAGAACTCTCAGGAGTGCAGGTATCCTCACGCTTTCCTCCTAGCAAGTGATAATCAACTTTTAATATGCACATAACATTGAAAGTTAGATGTACACACTGCAGGATTTGAACCTAAGACGTTCCCGTTCAGGAGAGCAATATTGAAGCCTCTAGGCTATTACTGCAAAATAAAGACAAACAGTTATTAATTAACTCACATAAGAAGTACACTTGATTGCCATTTGGTGTAACATTAATGAACTTCCCTACAACTGCTACCTCCTCTGATCTTGTCACTTTGACTCTACTCATTTTTGATCGTTCCATGTCACCTAACTCCACTCGCAGTGGACACACAAGTATCTCATAGTTTCCTTTGCTATTTCTAATGATGTAGCAAATATGATCCATATTATTTTTTATAAAACAGGCAGCATCAAGAACCGATTCAGATTCTTTTAAAAGCTTGTTTTCATAAGATTTTCTATTATCCAGAGCATATGTGAGGGATGCACAGTTGCCATTTTCAAATATAATTAAACTTGTATCGCCTCTAGGTAATAATTTCAGAATGCTAACAGAGAACTGAAACAATACATATTGAATAATCACTGATTAATTGTCATTTTCATTTCACTTTCAAATCTTGTAATTAAATTTTCATACTTTGTATTTTTTTATTTTCTCCAAATTATCACAATCTTCGTTCCAACTTTTAATAATATTTTTGTTGAAAATCCCAACATAAGCCGCTAATTCTTTATCATAAATAACTTCAGAGGTTATGTGCTCTTTAGAGGTCCATCCGCGTATCTGTTTTTCATCTGAAAGCTTTACAAATAAGTGTTTAGTCAGGATAAGCTTTTGAAAAACCGAAAATCTAACGATATCACTTTTCAGCAAATAACCAGTAACTAACCCTGTATTTGTTCACAACATTTCGACCCAACGTGACAATAACATTTTCTTGATCTTTATCGGGAGAGACGCCTAAGAAACTCTTCTGATCAATTAGTGGACATAGAACGGAATAGGCAAGAAATTTAGCCATCGTTTACTGTATAACAGATTTAATTTAACAATCTTTTAATGCATTGCTAAATGTACCTAATTACAATCACTCGTGTTGCGATAAGCAGGTATTATCCAGTAATACTGACAAATTGGCAGTAACATTCTTGGTCTTCGTGACATTTGAGTAATTTGACACTAGTTGCTTCATATCGTGCACAGAGCTTGACACATGACATGACACTATTAATGTCAAGTAGTTACAAATAAAATGTAACAAATCGTCTTACGTGATTTTGCCTGTTTCATACAATTTTGAGAATTTTATAAAAAAACTTTTTCATTTATATTATTATAATCATAACTATAAAATCTAGTGATTATTTATAATATAATGTCTGTCTCCGACATAAAACATGTGTTACGGAAATTTGAATTTCCAATTTGTGCAAAAGAAGCTCTTATAAAAATAGGTATTATCGGTGTATCGGTTTGGACTCAATTTATTGATACCCAGTACTGAGGGTGTGTATCATGGCATTCTGAGAAAGCTTAAAGCATACCTACCGCGCTGCTCCATTAGAGGGGTTAGCGGCCAACCCAAGTGTCGGAAGTTGTTATGCCGCCCGAAAGCTTTCAACTTGGCTTGACAATTGTTATATACTACACATAACGAGTCTTACGTGCCCTCTGATACATAAAAATGCCCATGAAATATTTGCCACTTTTTTATAATAGCTATTTTTAACGGTATTACAATTTTTTTCTTATGTTTTAGAGCAATTACTTTTGGGTCGTACAGCCCCTACAAATAAACAACTGGACGTGGCCATGGACGTAATTTCAGAGTTCGTGTTCTGTGAAACCGATCGTCGCGGTAACCGAAGGACTTCCGGCTTAAACCCTCTCCAGGAACTACAACTGATTGATATCATCTGTGAATATATATCTTCTTGTACCAATGAAACTACGAAAAACACTATTTTCTTGTTTCTCTTTGGAGGCATGGAGAGCCCTAGAAAGATCAAAATCCTGACTATCCTGGCTAGTATGGCCGTGTCGGCATCGAACACCCCAGTGAGTTGTGACTTTATTTACTTCCATTAAAGTGAATTTCTTATAGTATTAAAGTATAGCTACAGAAATTAAATTCCAGGTTCTTCTCGCAGTTGGAGTCTGGCTTCAACAGATGGGCTGCTCTTCACAGCAATCGTTGCAGCTGGTTGAAAATGTTATTCGGGATCATTTCTACTTGAACACTGCTAATCGAGTTGCTCTCAAGTCTTTAGCCAGTGTTGCTCCACCATTTGTTTCAAATTTTATTACAGCCATCACTGAGCTGTACATGCGTGACACACAAGGAAATAAAAGATTACCTCCTAAAAATTTATTGGAAGTAATTACCTCATGGGTAAGCAAACTTAAATTTAATCCTGTATTTCTGATTAATTAAATACTGACAGAACATATATTATACTACTATGTTGCCATGTACACATTATATGTACCACAAATAAGAAAAATAACTTGTAATATTTTTAAAAGGTTTGCTAAATATTATGCATAAATAATTATCTGCAAATATTATACAATGTAAAACACTTTAGCTACGTAATATGTACAACTTAACCTCTTCGGATGATGGTCTATTCTGCTACTATAAAATTGTGTTTATCAATTATGAAAAGCTTATACCATAGAATAAGAAGGATCTTTATTGTTTTTAAATTGTTTTAAATTTTGACTTCAGGTTTACTCCAATCCCACACTTTGTATGTCAGCTCAGCTGAACCCAGCTGCTTTGCCCAGTGGCTCAATTCCCATGGCAGCTGTGACTCCTCTTGCTGGACTCATTCATTGGTGTGCCCTTGCACCTCTCTATGTTTGTGATGGTATGACCAATTACATTAACACTTCTGCAAAATGTTTATAAGCTACTTTATTACAATATCATAAAATAGAGTGGCACACCATAAGAGGTTTGAAAAAGATACAACTTGAAACCAATTTACATTTTAATTTAATAAATGGCACTCAAATGAGGTTCAACTTATTTATTTTTGACTCTTCAGATGCAGAAATGGAGGAAGTTCCAATAAAAAAAATGAAGATCAAAGATGAAAAGCATTCTATAGTGAAGACTGTACAGAGCAAGTCATTCAATGAGTCTGAGTTGTATATAAAGTTGCATCTCGGAGTACTCCACAGTTTAAGAGCAGGGAGACGCACACACGGGCCACCCACCGCAGTCAATGCACAGCATTTAGCTGCATTGACTCCATTGGTACAGAACTATGCTCACCAGCTCTTGAAGAAGGGTATCAAACTTCAAACAGATGCAAAATTGCAGGTAATAATACCCAATTTTTTTTTATTGTTGTTCTTTGTCGTAGAAATTTCTGGCATTTAGGTTGCCATTACTCCCTTAAACTATCTGTGAGCTCAAGACTTTTTAAAATCTGACCCAGTTAAAGTGAAGTGAAAACAATTTAATGTATGGTAACAATTCTATCTGGTGGTTACATCTTTATGATAAGAAGGTGCACTTGTGTTTTGATTTTATAATAAGCAACATAACACAATGCTACATAACAATAAAATTATGTATTATTTTCCAGGACTGTCTGGATAGAATAGGGCAAGCTATTCAAGTAGCTCTTGCAAATGGATGTGTGTATGGGAATATAAGCAATCTCCTTGCCTCCTTGGATACACTTCCAGAGAACAGGCTTCTGCGGATTATTATTAAAAGTCACCAACAGAGCATATGACATGCACCCAAGAAGAGAGCTAGTGTGTCTAGTATGTGAAAAAAAAATGAACTCTTGATAGCCACTTCTGAACAAAGTGACTAATGTGAACTTTTATTGCTGAGAGCTAAATACAATAGTGACTCAAGCACATCTGCAGTATTTGTGTGCTAAATAAATTAAATATAGATGTGGGGAAGATAAACAAATGTTTATGTAATGGTGCACTTCATTTGAATTGCTCATACAATGTCACTTTCAAAATAGATTAGGAAATGATATGAAAAAAAAAAATGCATCCAGTGTTATCTGTATATTTCGTAAACAATTTTTGTGTCAAATAATACTTTAAAAGTAGATTTTTACATATTTATTGTTACAATAAAAAAATCACAAATTGTCCTTACATTAAGATGTGTGTAAATATGTAATGCTACGGTTTGTCATCCACTTATCTGTTTACAAGTTTTGTATGAATGAGAACCTATAAGACTTCATTCTAATTTTTACTGATTTGCATCAATTCATACAGCTGCACTTCATGGTTTAATCTACTATTATTTTGTACTTGTTAAGTAAGTGTTACAATTTTATGAATAATTTTCTTAAGTGGTTTGATTGCAAGTCTCCTACAATTGAAACTACTTATTATTTTTTGTGGCAACTGTCATTCTGTTGATTTTGCATAGATTTTGTAATAATACACAATAATAGGTTGATCAAGTTTTTTTATAATATTAGCCACTGTATAAAAATGTATATACTAATAAATTAGTACAGGTAGAAAATAAAAAATAATAAATTTATTTTGTTTTTATTTTATTTTACTAAAAAGGTTTAAACCTACGGCTTTGCTTAATCTGGGCTATCTTTCTCTTATCTTCTTCAAACTTCTGTCTCAATGCTACAATGTGTTTCATCTTGGATTCTCTTATTTGGAAAGTATAAAAGTTTTTCAATTCCTTACGTTTCTTATTTCTTTCTTCCTTAGCCATTATTTTATTTTCTACTTTCTCTGTTCGAGCAAAACTCTGTACTTTACCTCTCTTAGTTACTGTTATCCAACCCTCGTCATCTTCCTGTTCCAGCTGCTTATCCTTTTTCTCTTTTTGTTTTATTTTTTCATCATGGACTTTCATGAAGTCTTCTACTTTGTCTTTAAACACTTTTGGCAAGAGAACTGAATCATTGTATTCTTGAATCCATTTTTGCATACCTAGTTTGATTTCGTAATCATTGGAATTCATGGGACATAGTTCAGTTAAATTTAAGGCCTTATTTAGTTCAGATACTTTTTTGAAAACTAGATAACACACTCTAAAGCTTGGTTTCTGTAGTTCTTGTATGAATTTATGGGTTGTAACTTCGCCAGCACCTGGTTTAGTATAGAACAGAGCAGACTCTACGGTTCCAGCATTCCTAAATGCATTGATGAGACCTTTCTCGTCGGCGTACGGTGGAACGTTTATGATAAATAAAGTACGTCCTGATGGTTTATCCTTTGTATAATCTCTAACTACATGTTCTTTGAAATAAATAATATGCGGTGATTTTGACTCGTCCCTAAGTTTGAGTTCTAAAGCTAAAAATAAATTTTAAGGATATCATTAATGTTGTATTTGATTAGTATTTTCGTTGTATTGCCAAAATTACAGTACCTTTAAAATCATGTGTTCGCTGAGTAGATTTCATTATAACACACATGCATTTGGTTTGAAATGTTTGTAGTTATCGTGCTACACGTGAGGAAGCCTCATTTTCGCTTCATAGTAATTCTTGTCATTGGTCACATCTGTCAATATCAAAAATTCTGAAACAGATAAGAGTCGTATATATGACTCCACAGGTTACAATAATATATGTTCAAGCTTCGAGCATATATAGATCATAAGTCGGTATTCATAAACAACACCTCTTTTTTACAGAGCACACGGTCCCTAATCTCTAATTATCATTTATGAACACGAGTGTTACACTTTTTACCAGAGGGTAGGAAGTGAAATTTAACGTTATTTATATTTATAGTCCACTCAAGAGTTTACCATTTAAATTTGATATCCTAAACTATGATTTTTAAATTTATTGTCAAAACTTAGTGCTTAAAAATATGCAACGAAATGACAACGGCTGTTCCATGACATAAGTGACGTTTTATCTGTGACACTTTCTTGAAGTTTCCTGTCTCTGTTGTCTGTTGGCGTAAGTCGTAAGCTAAGAATTTGGCTTAGAACGTTTGTTGCCTAGTTTTGATCGCTTTCTACAAAATTTCGCGGCCATGTGTGGTATTATTTACGTATCTAATGTAAATACTAGTGATGATATCGACTACAGCACATCATAAAGCTCGAAATCCACGGGAGACGGAGAACTCCGAGGCTCCCGATAGGGACGAAATCGGTCAAGAAAACACAACGGATGATAAGGTCAGAGGTTATGTTGCTCCATTCGATACGTCTTCGTCTTTTGGTGGCCCGCACAGAGATGGACGCTTTCGAGGCCGCTGGAGAATTACAGAGTTTCGGCACTCGAGAGGCGGTGGACGGGGAGGGCGAGGTCGCGGAGGTTTCCCGCCACGGGGAGACCGCGATGAGAATTCCTACAAATACCACGAATCGTTAGCACAACCCAATAGCGACGCCTGGTCGCATGGAAGCAGCAATAAATTTTACGAACGATCTGACCTGGTTGTTAATCTTCCTGAAGATCCGCGTATATCTAAACTGTTGCGTCGTCTATGTGCAGAGGTTGATGTAGAAAAATCATTAGTGATATGCAGCAAACTGCAGGAAGCTGTAATGTTGTCAGAAAATGCACGATATATACGAAGATCTTATGACATACTGGTAGAATCACTACTGGATGTATTGTATGATGCACCTGGCCCTGAAACAAAGGAGAGTGCTGCTGTGGTGTTGGGCAGGATTGGATATGTCATGGGTCATGATTTTCATAAACATCTGGACTGGATTACTAATACATATAATACACAAAATTCTTCAATTAAATATCTTCTTATTCTCTCCTTCACAGAGTCTTTTCAATTAGACTCTCAAACACCGGCTTTGTCAGAATTTGTGGAACTAACACTAGAAAGGCTACAGACTATAATTGAAGGGACTGATTCATCAGAAGTTTTCACAGCAGCAATAAATTCCATGATTGTGATATCTAACTCTTACCCAGAGCATTTTGCCAACCATTTTGTAGACACAGTTGATATATTGGTTGGATGGCATGTGGATAATGCTCAGCCAAAAAAGATAAAAGAATTTGCACTTCAATCTCTCTTTAAATTGAGTCGCCACTGGCAAGCTGATGTTGGATTTTCTGTTAATCTACTTAACCAATTTGTAGAAGATATGGTATCTTATTCAAATGATTTAGATCACAAAAAAAGAGACAATGAAGCTGAAGTTGGCAGCCATGAAGATTGTCTACAGAAGATTGCATCATTCCTTAATGTGTTTAACATTGTTGTTAAGAGTTTGGGCAACCTACTGAGCCCCAACATTTCTATAACAGTATCATGGTCCTTTCTTACGGAAACTTTGACAAAAATCCTACAGGTGTTGATTGAAACATTGAAACAGGAAGCTGACTCTGAATTATTGTTGGCAGGTAATGAGTGCATCATGTTACTGCTGAAATATTTACAGGGTAAATCATTTTCCTGCTCAGCTTCATTATTTACATTAATAACCATGGAAATGCGGAGCTACTTGCAAATTGATGAAAGTGTTTGTCTAAGTATTATCAATCTTATTTCTAACACAATAAAAGAAATTGCATCAAATTTGCCAATTGACTTTATCAATGAAACTATTGGACCAGATTCTCTTTTGCGCCCTTTACGTTACTCAGAGAGCCAGCAAATTTTGTGTAGCGTTATGACTATTTACAGTAACTTGCTTAATTTAAAAAATATTCCACTGTTGCAAGAAACATACAAGTTTGTTTTAACAGATATTCAAAATTCATGTTCAGTAATAATACCAGACATACAAATAATACAGTCTGAATACAGTGAGGAAATAGATGCTGAAGATGCAGAGAAGAATGTTATATTTTACCTTCAATGCCTGTCAGAACTGGCCAATGCTAGTAATTCCATTATAGGCATGTGGGCCCTGAAGCCTAGTATTTTGGAACTCCTCGCAATTAAAATGTATCCACATAATGAAACCATGATGAGAGAGAGACCAGCTTTACAATATGCTATACTTTTTTTGCTATATTCACATTGCAAGAAAAACAGCCATTTTATTGCTTCAAGTGACTTGGTAACAAACAACCAACAGAGAACAACAGACTTGTTCGGTCTCAGTTTAGGGGATGTGACTGGCACAAGTCCTACATCTGGACATCTTGCAGTTATACTTAATACATTGAGCATTGTTTTAGCTGAACATGCATCTAGAGAAACATTGCTTCTTGTCTTAAATTGGATATCAGATATATTTTTGCAGTTAGACAAGTATTTACCAATAGTCAGCATGTCTAAAACCTTTCTTGTACTGTTAACTAATATGCTATCAGTTGGCTACTGTTTTGACAGTGTCTTATGTATTCTTGTGATGAAAAACTGCCAACTCTTACTGGAAAACAAGTCCCTAACCTGGAATGTGGTTTTGCTGAAAACAATATCAGTTTTGTGTATATTAAACATTGACAGTCAAAATTATTTGTTAGCAAAAATGTGTAAAGAAATATTATTTCAGTTGCCTTGGGATATTGTTCAGCAGGAATTAGACAAACAAACCATAAAGACATTCACATGTAGAAATGCAAGCCTTACAGTGATTAATATTGACTCAAAGCTCAATTCTTTAAAGGAATATTTGATGAGAGGATCCTTAGAAACACTATCTGATCCTCATTTCAAAACAATTGTATACAGTTTGCTTCATTTAATGGCCAATAACAGAAATTTTGCATTAGATGCATTTTTGTCATCATGGCCCCTACAAAGCCCAGAAATTGTTAACAATCATTTATTATTCTTTCGGCAGTGTGTTATGAATTTTACGTCACACTGTATCAGTTGGGCTCTTTCAGAATTAGCTCATGCTTGTATTATACAAAAATTGAAAACACCACTGGGCAAACCACAGGATACATTTATGAAGATAGAAGGCGCTTTGAAAGAAATAGCAAGAGAAACAACTTCATTAGAAACAAAGTACATGGCTACAGACAAACTGAAAGTTTTAGATGTTATTGTTGCAGAACAACGAAGATCACGGTGGCTAATAGAATTCATGATGTTCCTTGAAAAATATATGTATAATGCTAGAGAAGGTACTGCAATAGCTCTGCCTTTGGGGCCGACTAAACTTATTAAAGGATTTTATCGTACTAATCGTTCTACATGTGAAGAATGGCTGGCACGAGTACGTCCGGCTGCATTGGCTGACAGTTTATACGCTGGTCATTTAGGTGCAGCCATTTATCATGCTTCTTTAATACTGCAAAATGCTGCTAACTCTAAAACTAACATAGACATTGAGGCAATAACAATAAGTGTGGCAAGAGCGTTAATTAAGCTTCAAGAACCTGAAGTATTACATGGTCTTTATGTTTGGATAAAAAAAACATTTAACGTCAAATTTCATTGGCTAAAGGGAGCTGCTGAACAAGCTAACTCGCGACATGAAATAGCCATTGAATATTATAAAAAGTTGAGCCGTAGCGCGAACGAAAGTCTTGGAGAGAAAGCCTTGATTTCAAGAGATCTGCTGAGAGTCCGCAAGTTCACACATGAGCAAATAATGGAAAGTTATAAACACATACAGAATTGGGATGATATGCAGGACTGGAAGGAAAACGATTTAGATTGGAAACAAACAACACAATGGGATTCTTTCTCTGCATTAAAACTCTATGAAGACAATACAGATTTTTCAGAGTTGTTAGGCGATTGGGACATTCTAAACACTGAAGGTCATGAAATCCATAAAAATACTTGTTCGTGTCAAGGTTTGCTCAATAAAGTAGAATCTACAATGGTATGTACAGCACTCAATATATATTATAATGATTATGACGATAAAGTGGATCTGATATTGAAAGACTGTGAGAACTTATTGAATTCAAGTGCTGAAGAGCTAACTAGAACAAACACTGTTCATTATTTAAAAGACATCGCCGTGTTGCAATTAGCAAATTACGGTTTGAGAAATGTTGTTAAAAATGGGAAACTCATATTAAATCCCTTTAAACCCACAGCTGTAAAAGAAACCAAGTATGGTACAGATATAAAAAATCTAAGTCGCTTATTGTGGTGGAATCAATATTTTACGAAATTAAACATGACAGAGGAAAATTTATTCTTTACAGAGTGTTTACGTTTAGATGTTATAAAGAGTGCAAGAAAGAATGCAAATTTTACTATGGCCAGACAAGAACTACTGAAGCATTTTAAACATAATTCTGCTTTTCAAATGTGTATAACAAATGTAAATAATCTAGACGAATTAAGCAATGTTCTCCTTATGTCTTCAAATACATATGACTTAGATATTTGGACTTTGAATAATGCAACAGCTTTAGCTGAACTATGTAAGGTAACATATTCTAAAGAAGAATCTAAAATACATGCCATAAACCTATGTGCAAGCATTTCCCTTGGGTTTTCACAAAGGTTGGCTATGGGAGAACAAAGCTATGAGCTACGTGAAAGAGGCACTAGAATGCTGTTAACTCTGTCCAAGTGGGTTCAGAATGAAACTGAAATAGTATTAGAAAATGACTCGCCGTTGACAAAACTTATCTCGGCCTTGCCAGAAATAGGGTTGGTGGATAATAATATCTCAGAAAATGTTATTCCATTATCAGATTCCGCTGTCGGAAAATTGTTGCAGTTTGGAGTTAATCAATGTCCGGGGCTAGCTAAAGCGTGGGCGAACTTTGCTGCTTGGTGTTTTAGATGGGGCCGCAAAATGGTCGAATTCAGCTCAAAAACAAGAGAACAACTTACCGATAATGACAAATTGCAAATAGAGAGTGTGATGATTGGTTGTTCACCCCAAGATTTTGAAGCTGTGTGTGAAATATTGTCTAAAACAAAAGCAACCTGTGACGATGAGGACATAGATTGGAATGAAATAAATACTTCCGAAATGATAGAAAACCATCTACGTACAGTTCCTTCTTTAAATAACGCTTATCCAGAGCATCTTGCTCTCTTGGTAGATATTTGGCGACAAGCTCAAAAAAGAGTATTTTCATATTTTGAACTTTCGGCTGATGCTTATTTCAAGTTTCTGCAGCTTATTTGCGCATCGGATTATATTAATCACAGCGGTGAAAATGCAGTCGTTAATGCAACATTAAGGCTTCTTCGTCTGATAGTTAAACATGCAATGGAACTACAAACCGTTCTAGAATCAGGATTGGCTAATACGCCTACACAACCTTGGAAGGTTATAATTCCTCAGTTGTTCTCAAGACTTAATCATCCTGAAACATATGTCAGGAAATGTGTCTCTGATTTATTATGTAGATTGGCAGAAGATACACCTCATCTTATTACATTCCCGGCGGTTGTTGGAGCTGTCGAAAACGAGGGGAGTAGCTTGTCTGACTTAGGTGTAGCCAGAACTTTTCTTTCTAATGATGATGCCGATGTAGATGAAAATAATCTAGACCTGGAAGATGCTGTAAGTGATAAAATGATAAATAATGAACTAAATTCCTGTTTTCTTGACATGGTAGAAACACTTGCAAAGCAAGCACCAACGACTATTTTACAAGTAAAATTATTAGTGAAAGAATTACAAAGAATAAATTTACTATGGGATGAATTGTGTCTTGGTACATTGGTTCAGCATCATTCTGAATTTAGTAAACGGTTAATGCAACTTGAAACGGAAATTGTTAAAGTAAAAAATAACGCAAATTTATCGTCAGAAGATAAAGAAAAATTGATTAAAGAAAAACATAGAATAATATTTGATCCTATAGTATTTGTTTTGGAGCAACTTCATCAAATAACATCAGCTAAGCCGGAAACACCGCATGAATCTGCCTTCCAACACAAATTTCAGTCTTTGATCATTGATGTTATAGACAAATTGAAAAATCCAGCAAATCCGGAAAAACCCCAGGAATCATGGGCACCATTAAAACAATTACAAATTAAACTTCAACAAAAAGTTAACAAACGTACATCTTATATTTTGAGGATGTCAGATATTAGTCCTGTGTTGGCGGAAATGAAAGATACTGTTATAACTATGCCAGGTCTATATACGAACCAGAGGACTGTGAGAATTACCATTAAGTCGGTAGAAAACAACGTTGCTATATTACCAACTAAGACAAGACCAAAAAAATTAATATTTTATGGATCAGATGGGAAAGCTTATACATACTTATTCAAGGGATTGGAGGATTTACATTTGGATGAAAGAATAATGCAATTATTATCCATAACAAACACGATGCTAGCTCGTGATTCGGAGCATAACGACAACCAAACGTACAGAGCGCGACATTATTCTGTGATTCCACTCGGACCGCGCTCCGGCCTGATTAGCTGGGTGGATAACGTGACACCCTTGTTCGTGCTATACAAACGATGGCAAAATCGAGAAGCAGTTTTTATGTCTTCTAAATTGAATAAACCCGTCAGTATACCTCGCCCTTCAGAGTTGTTTTACAACAAGCTTAATCCTTTATTGAAGGAGGCTGGCATATCCACTGAGAATAGGAAAGAGTGGCCAGTGTCAATACTGAAACAAGTATTGGAGGAGTTAACTGCAGAGACCCCGCGCGATCTTCTGTGGAGGGAGTTGTGGTGTAGTAGCGTATCTCCGGAGCAGTGGTGGCAAATGACGCGTCGATATAGTTACTCGGTGGCCGTAATGAGTGCAATAGGGTATATAATCGGTTTGGGTGATAGACATTTGGACAATGTTCTGGTGGACTTAGCGTCGGGTGAGGTAGTCCATATAGACTATAACGTGTGTTTCGAGAAAGGGAAGACTCTTCGCGTGCCGGAAAAGGTGCCGTTCAGAATGACTCCGAACTTGGTGACAGCGCTCGGCGTGACCGGAGTTGAGGTGAGTTATTTATGTTGTATACTTCGATTTATCATATAACTAGATGTTGGCCCAGCAGCAAAAATGTGGCTCGACACATACCAGCTCACTTGAAATGTGGGTTGGTGTTTTTTAGTTCGTGTCAAACAGCTCAAACATAAACACAATGCTGAATGTATTCAAATGATTCATTAAAACCAACTATACTCGGTGAAAATTCGATCTGGAATGTTTAATGACAAACCGTTGACAAACAGGAGTATTTAACTTTTTGTTGTTTTTAAATTTTTTTGTACCATTACATTTTCAAAATCTTTGAAATACATTCTGTTTGCTTGGTGACATGCATAAAGTGTATTAAAACTTAAATCAATACATTATAAATGAATAAAACAAAATACTTCAATAAGTCGAAAGGTTGTCAACTCCTTCATGAAATTAAGGATGTCAGAGTATGAGTTT
>DWJZ01002478.1:0-19352 GCA_018249125.1 Asbolis capucinus
TTTATTTATTTATATATATATATATTCATCATTCATTCAGTGGGCCATCGATGAGTTGAAGCCAATCGAATCGAATATCGTACGACCAAGGCTCATTTTATCGTTCTTACTAAATCTTCTATACTTTAATAAAACTCAAAGGCACTTCTGTACATTTAATATTTTATTTCAAAACTTTCATGAAAGGGCAATCAAATAATGAGGTGGAACACGAATATATATTTTTTTTATATTATTGCCTGTCTGTCTGATCCCGCATCGCGTGAAAACCCGTGGATGAATTTGGATGAAGCTTGGCAAAGTTATTACTTATATCCCGGATTAATATTTAGGATACTTTTAATAGCAGAGTTTGTAATAGGGGATGAAATTTTGTATGCGATATACGCAAGTCGAAGTAAATACACGCAAAACTGTGGGTTCAACTAGTATTGGACATGAAAACATGTTATATTTAAATCCTACTTACCAAAGTAGGTGATTGAATCCGATATGCTGGTCTTTGGTATAAATCATACAACCCTACCAGGAAAGTAATCAATCATGAAGAATCAATTACTGGAAGGGACCCTACAGCGTGCTGGAATGGGTTACAGCTAAGTAATCCTATTTGATGGTTATAACATATAATATTATGGGAGCATTTATGTCAGTTCTTATATACATTGGTTGTAGAGTTTTCTGTACCAATTTACCTTATATAAATGTTAAAAGTGTACGCTTTAAACCTGGAATAGTTGTGCGCCGTTGAACTCAAATTTTGGTTCACTATGCATTCCGTTTCAAGGGTGATTTGCACATATTTTTCATATTAGTTACATATTTGGTAACGTTAAAAAACAGAGGACTATTGGCATACTGGCATTGGTAGACTGTGCACAGCTAACGTGGCAAGGTACAGCTAGTTCTTAATATATGTGAGAATTAGAGATAATATATGTGAGGTTAGACCATGAATGTAAAATAACAGAAGTAAGGAGCCCGCTTAACTTGGCCCCTATCTTTACCCTTAGAATACCACGACCGTCTGCAGTTGTTGCAAATTGAGGTTTCCTTGAACCTCGGACGGTTAATCAAATCCAAAGCTAAGGCAGCAGCAAGGAAACTTAGCATCCTTGCTAAAGTACGGCGGTACTTCACACCGAGGCAATCTTTGACATTGTGTAAAGCCCAGGTTCAGCTATGTGTGAAGTACTACAGTGGTGTAATTGGCGAAAGACATTTGATCGATACCAATCTTCAAAGCCGAGCACAGGCGCAGGGTAGCCAGCCTCTTGTTTTTTTATAGAGTGCATTTTGGAGAGTGTGAGCAGGACTTGTGTGAAATTATTCCTCCATCGAACAACCCGGCGTACGGTGGGTATCCATCCTTATGTCGTTATCATCCCGCCTGTTCGAACGACGCGGTTTTCCTTGTCGTTTCTTATACGTACTGCGGAGGACTGGAACTTATCTTCGTCGGTGTTCCCGTCCACGTATAATGTCCCCGTCTTCAACAGAAGAGTGAATAGGCATTTACAAAGTTAATGTGTTCAACATCTTAGACATCATCGCCACTTTCCATCAGGTAAAATCAATGTCAAGTATTAACTTATTTTACGTAAAAAAGCATTATAGAAAAAAAGAAGAAAAACAACGTGAAAGGTGAAAGGATGTGCTTGTAAAAATACTGCAGAAGATTAAAAATAATTTTGCTACGTAATTGTGTTTACTCCGCCACCATCCCACATCCTAAATACAAGATATCGTGTCTGCGGTGAAATTTAGCCGTAACTCATTTTAAAGATAATATATCATTGATTGTACTGAATTGCCAAACGCATGGTGTCTATTTTTTTATTGTAAATTTATTTCCAATGTATTTTTATTGCAAATTTTTCCTACACTCCTTCTCCATATAAACTTTAATTGTGCAAAATTTAATATTCTTCCGTCCGTATAATATAATACGTAAAAAATGGTTGAAAGTTTTCGTTCCATATATTAATATTATATATGTTAAGCATAAATTTTATACGTATTTTACAAAAAATGCATGGACGTAGAAAAGGTAATGTTTATAAATGGAGTAGCTGTGTCGAAAGCCATTTTTACGTAATAATGCACTATAAATAAAACATTAGACACACTACATGTGTTTTACAGCATTTGACACTCATATATGTCATTTTATTTATGGTCCTGTCAGTTGAAACGAATTCTGTGACATACTGAATTAAGGTCAGACAGACCGGGTCTTTAATTATAGGGTTACAATTAACTAACGCTAAATCCCTGTAACTTGAAGACGAATTTCGTGTATTTTTATTTTATTTTTTGTGAGCCAAGATAGAATTATTTACATTTTTTTTTATCCATTAAGCTAGAAACCATAAACACCATATTTTTCTGCATCGAACGTCATTCCCATACATTTTTGAACTAATGGCGTGAAGCATAACAGAAAAGACATGTGTCTCAAGGCCCTGATCAATTATCTTTTGGAGACTCGTTTGCCTGATTATAACATAAAAAAGGACCCGATAAAAAATCGCTATCCGCTTATAACACACATAATGCTAAGTAGCCATTCGCAAAGTTTCCCACGTTGACTCTGAAACTTAGCTTTTAACATCGGTTTATTGTAGCATGTATTTTTTTATTACACTTAACACCACAATATTTATTACTATTACCCAAATGCATTTACCTTATATGAATAATATTAATTAAATTGTAAACTTGTACCATAAAGGAGTAAGTCCACATCTGATCACGCTAAAACGTTTGGGAGTTTGTGTTTTTTAAACTAACTGGCCATAGATCTTGTGTTGTCAATATTGCAAAAATTCAGGTATCTATCTAATTACATTGGACTCAGAGTTAATCATTACTTAAAATACTCCTTAGTGTAGATTATACAAATTTTCTACTAAGGTGAGATTTAAGTAAGTATTAACGACTATACGTGCGGCAGATAGACAACTATGCTATTAATAGGGATTTGTAGGTTATAAATGATTTTTTAAAGTCAAGAGATTCCTGAAAACAGGACAGCAGCTGTCGAGAAACTATTAATTAGAAAATATTTTATAAAATAATAAACAGTAAAATCCAGCTGAACTCCTGTACGTGTACGTTAACTATGAGTATGAATATTCATGATAACTTTTCTACTAAGTATACACTTAGAGCAAAGAAGGTTTTCAAATTAATTAACTTCAGAAAATAAATCTATATTACAGCAACAAAAAATCGACGAAATCCCTTAAAAATATTACTGGCAAATGCATTGTTAAGTAATTTTGCTAACACGGTGCAATATTTTTTGCCCATAAATAATCCGTACTTGACAAAGCACATTTGTCATGAAAAGTGTCACGCAAAGCCTTATTGCTAGGAAATAAGGTTCATTTTTCTATTTAACAGTACTTAATGAAAGCTTAAGGTTGATTCATACTCTTTACAATTTATTTTGCGTTTCGATTTTGCTAATGTGTTGCTCTGAGTTTGAATTGAGATTACCTTAATGTAACGTTTTCTGCTAAAACGTTTTTTCATAATTTTTATTTCTTGTCGACAAGGGTACTTGTATAGAGAATATGAAGAAATAAAAGTCTACCATTTACAAGCTCCACATCGAGCTACATGATTAGTTACTGACACAGAAAAATTTGGTTTTTAACTATTACTGGCGTATTATGGGTATCTCGTCGTACCAAGGCCTACGCTCAACTGCACTGCTCCAGAGCTAATTGAGAAAACGATTAGTGGCTACCCATGGCACTATCTTCGAAGTATACTACCTATCCATCCATAAATCAGCCTTTACATGTTTTCTGCTCCTCTTCTAATTTCTGAGCCTTGTGATTCCAACGGATGCCAGCTGTCTTCTTCAGATTATCAGTCCATCTAGTCGGGAGGCGCCTTTATCCTAAACGTGGTCTCCATTCGAGGACCTTTCTATCCCGACCGTTACTGTGATCTGTCATTCAAACTACATATGTATGTGGCCAGCCCATTGTCACTTCAAGTGGTTCTGTCATCTATACCGGCTATTCTTGTTCATCTACGGATCTCTTCATTTCAAACTTCGAGAAAAGCATGGCTCTCTCCATACGTCGCGGAGTGACCTTGAGACCAGTGGGTATGGCCAATAGCGCCTTTACGTATAATAGTGTTAAAGAACTATATTGCTACTAGCGTTTGCCTTTTGTAGATACGCACAAGGTTAGCAAGAAATATTTTACTACGATTTGTGTTTCTAACGGGAACCCAAAAAGATTTATACATCCAAGTTGCAAAATCGTATAATCGCAATTGTAACTACACATTGTGCAAATCCCTTAAGCCGTGTACTTAGAACGTTTTTTATATAGAGAAAAAATATGTCAAATGTCGTGTTTATTAAAATGGGTCTCTATTATATTGTTCAGTTGTTCCATTAAGTAATTGCGATAATATGCAATGTACCTTGCAAATACTATGGTACCTACTTACAGACGATAACCTAATAGAATGGAAGTATTGTAACTTATATTTTCTATTTAGAACATTTTCAATTTATTCTGAACATTCCGATATTGGTATTACCTTTTGTTTCAATTCAGTGTTATTAGTATAAAGGTGGCCTCTTTTTATTTTCCTTGTTGCGAATAAAATATTCGTTTTTAGAGTTCCATTGCACATTTGGAACCCTTTTGATTTCGCTGTTTGTTTGCTGGCATGGTTTGAACCCTTAGTAGTTCTTAGCAGCACTTCGACTCGTTAATAATTTTATTGATAACGTACGTAACCACGTATATAAATGAATGTTTGTTCGTTTGTATATATATTTGTCCTTTATAAACTTTGAAATGGTAGGAGATAGAGCACTAATGGCTTTAGCAACTTTGCTTAGAATTCTCTGGAAGACGTTTTAGTACCGAAATTATATCGACTGCAGACATGCGTAATCAATGCGTAGCAACTTGCACTGGGTACAGCTAGTTAGTAATAAAATCGACCAAGTGTAGTGCATAATTACCCATAAGTACTGGGTAATCTGCTGTGGCTCTCTTCCGTAGAATTTTGAGTTTTATTTATTACTACTTGTTTTTTTTATTTTGCACCAAAGTTGGTTCATAATGTGATAGGCATAGGCCATAGTCGGATTGGTACACTTCACACACCTTCGAAAACTCTATTGAGAACTCTTAGCAGTGCTGGTTTCCTCTCGAGTTTTTTTCCTACATCGAAACACGTAATAATTAACTTGTACCTAGAATGGGTAATTATGGAACCCTACATCACGTATAAACTGACACATACTTCACTGTTTTTTTTTTAAATATCTGCGAGGTTTCTCCTTTGTCAGTAAAAACCACAAAATAAATAATCATTAAATTTGTTTAATGCCAACATTAAAGACGATATAACAAAATATTTTATGTAGATAGAATGTGGTATTTACCTAATGATATTTTAAGAGGATTCGGAATGGTAACAGAAAAACATACCGACATAGGTTAAATACTACTTATTTTTTATTTTTTTTACTACATACCAAGTTGGTAGTTGCCTACGAAACTTCGGATGCTGATTCCTGGCAGATATTTATTTATTTATAGTTTATTGCACCTTGTAACTAATTATACAGGATCCAAAATGGCGACTTAATGTTAAAAACATTCTCTGCCAGTCGACCTTCGGGCAGTGGTAGAAGCTTGTTTGCGGTAATAATCGTAATTAATATGGCAATTAATAAACCGCATATGGAGCCAAAAACCTACTAACAAACAAATTTATTGTGGAAATCAAACCCTGGAGCTTGCAGACAAGAACACCACAAAATTACAAAGATGTAACAAAAACTTTAAAAACATATTTACAACCTTTATCTTCTGTAGAAATATTATTTACGACCGAATATCGTTTGCCAATGAGTAACTGCTTAGAAGATATAGAGCGGTCCTATCTTGAGTTATATTGAAAACTCCTTGGGGAATGTACGTCTTGATAGTTATGATTCTGAGTAAAAGAACTTTAGTACATTATGTTTTCAGGATAAAAAGTTATTAAGAATACTCATAGGTCCGAATTGAGGCGGTTTCTTGCGGTCTGTTTAAGGACGAATATGCACCAACACAGGAACAGAACGCGCGTGGTAGCGTATAGGCGTCCAGTGTCGTACGTTGGTAAAAATTATAAATTAAAGTTATAATGTTGTTCAGAATCCTCATAGATCTGAATAAAGGCGTTTTCTTACGATCTGTTATCGGACGAATAAGCACTATCATATTATAGGAACAGATCGCGCGTGGTAGCGCAGACGCGTCCGTAATCAAATGTCGTAAGGTTACAAATTATATTATTAGTGTCAATCCGTTAGCGGCACAGCATAACTCTCTTCTTATACTGAGGAGGCCTAGAGAACTCACTGCCCTAATGCGGGCAAAAGGTATTGGTAAAAGGGTTAGTGGCTAACTCAAGTGTCGGAAGTTTTTATGCTTCCGTTAAAGCTTAACGATTATTAACTTAACGATTTAACGATAACAACAAGGTTTTACGTGCCTGTTGAAGGACAGAAGTCATCAAGAATCTTCTCCCACGGTCTCCCATTCTACCAACCGAGCCCGCTGTAGTTTAATATTGTCGATCTCCTATGGTCAAAATAAACCGCCAGCTACAAACTCTTCTATCGATCAAAGTCATAGTCCTACCTCCTAGTACTATATTATAAATGGGAAAGTTTGTGAAGGATGGATGAATGAATTTTTGTGCCTCCTTCAGGCAAAAACTACTATGGATCTGAATGAAGATTAGCACAGGAAAAGATTATAACTCGGAACAATACATAGGCTATTTTATATCAACATACTACACAGACGACGCCGCAGGTGGAAACTAGTCGAACATATTTTGTGGCCATTCAATAGCTAAGCTTTTTGCCTTCTCTATTAATATATCTCTAGTATCACAAATCGCAATAACCACCCGAGAGTCTCAAGGGCGCGCTCAGAACCATCACTCAAGATAAGGTTCATATGTTATAGCTTCCTAGGGACTTTCTTGTTATAGGGAATATTAACAACAGTCAACAGAAGTAACAGGGCATCTCTTTTCTTTATTGGTTTATTAACCGAAGTGTCTAGTTCGTATACCGTTGGCTTGTTTCGATTCACGATCAAAAAAGTTAAAAAACAGTGGGCGCGGTCGCTTGGATGAGGGAACGCTAGTTTTCATGACCGTTTTCGTGTTTAGAAGGGCAGGTAAAGTCATCGGTCACGGTTGTTATTGTTAGATCTTTAAGCCATATTGCAGTCGTTCGGACGGCATAAGAACTTCTGATATTTGGCTTGGCCACCCCTCCACCATATTGCAGCAGCGTGATAATATGCTCTAGGCCTCCTTCGTTTAAGAGACCTGTGCTCAATACTGGGCCATCAATGGATTGAAGCTAAGTGTCTATAATACAAGCGCGTCAACGACACGACTACATGTCATCATACTAAAAAAATATTGCAACAATTTTGGAAAATTTACTGTTCCCTAGTTGGACATGTAGGGAAATTAAAAAATAAAGTCAAAATCAGACAAGTCATTTTAGAGGTATGTCGAAATAAATACGTCCAGATCTACAAAATTAGCTTGAAAAGCATATACACTTATGTATATGTGTATATTTTGCATTTCAAATATTATTACATTAATACTGTTGGATTGTTATCCGCTTCCGTGAAGTCAGAAATTTACCTAGTATAAAACGACTGGCATTTAGAATAGTTCATTAACCTATGTTTCCTAATGAGAAATTACCGTAGGTTTACATGGCAGCCATGTGCAGATTACAATGAAAAAATATAGGAATAAAAGAAATAATTAGAATGAAAATCCCTTCACTCTGACGGCTCTGACGTAGCTTGATGGATCGATACTTATCGTGCCCTCTATAGGGTTAGTTGTATACTGAAGGGCTTATATATGGTGCGCTAACGTTACGTTTTTTTAACTTGAACGGATACTCACGAATATTCTGCTGTCTTGACAGCTCTTAAGAGTTCTTCCTCGCTACCGCAGTCTTGCCGTGACCAGAACGCATGCAACTGTTTCGAAATATTGTCATCCAAGCTTCACCAGTATCATATTTAATGAAAATACATCGTCTAGAGACAGTGAAGTGCACGTTCCTACATTTTATAAAATGATTACAGGCCATACACTGCCGTACAAACGTATGCAAAGTAGATAATTAATTATTATTATTTTATTAACTATTTCTTAGTAATATTCCCACATTTTTTATATATTTCATTACAGGCGCAACCGTTAAAGCGATCAGATGACGAGAAGTACATATTATCTAGTAGCACCTTCTAGTAATTTGCTTCGGTTGTTTATATCCAAAATCCTGTCATTTATTTAATGTTATCTACCTCAACTTTAACCGCCATTTAACATGTTTTTTAAGAGTAAATAAGATTTAAGAGGATTTTTTTAAATTATGTAATTAACGCCGCTGCTAAAAAAATTCTACAACCGTATGTTTACAACTCTATGCAAATGAACGGTCAAATATAAACTTGTAATATTGAATAATTGTTTCCTTAGGACGTGTCAACGTGGTTTCTAATTGAGTACCGTGGAGCAAGGGTTCTAATAGACATACTGAATATTGATAGATACGAGTATATGGCAAAACATTATTAATATCGATGAAAATGTAGGTTTTTAATAGCTGTATATTATTGATATTTTCTGTATTTCTTAAATGCAAATTTTCTGTAAAATACATATTATTAGAAATATACTAGACTAGCCTTTTCCCGCGACATCGTTTTTATGCGTTATTTCATCCCTACCATAGGCAGAACTTTCAAAAACTAAATCAAGGTTTTATATTATCGATCACGAATTTCCAAACACACATTCATGACTTATTTGATCTCCTCCAACGCTTTAATTGCAATATAACGTAGTCTTTGTTTCTTCTAAAATTCTCCTTTTCTCGATAATTTCAAATAAGTGAAAACGTAACATACGGACCGACACAGAGACCGACAGAGAGATTTACTTTCTCATTTTTAATATCATTAGAAATAATGTGTACTTTACGCAAAAGAAATCAAAAAGTCAAATAGACAAAACTGTCACATGTATGCATAAATGTGAAACTTTATAATTTACATGGTAGAACATTTGAGTGTCACTCTTCGGACAGTGTCCAAATGGGGCGATGCAACCTTGTGACATTTAATGCCACACAAACACAGACGTCTATATTCATCACTAAGAAGAACCCGCTCACCTTGGCTCCTACTTTTTAAAATGTACCCTTGGAATACTCTGACCGAATACAGTTGTTGGCAGTTGAAGAATCCACAAACCTCAATTGTGGGTGGTTCAATGAATTCAAGGCCAAAGCGGCGGCTAAGAAACTTGGGATCCTTGCAAAAGAACAACGGGACTTTACACCGAGTTAGCTTTTAAATCTATATAAAGCCCAAGTAAGACCATGTGTGGAGTACTGTTGCCACGTTTGGGCGGGTGCCACAAAAGCCCATCTGTTAGCCTTGGATTCGATGAAAAGGCGCTCAATGAAGCATACTTGTATCGGTGACCCTGAACTGATTAAATCCAATATACAAAGCCTCGAGTGCAGGCGCAGAGTTGTCGCCAGAGAGACTTCTCTGTATTTTACAGGGAACATTTTGAGTGTGCGCAGGAATTAGCACCTTAGACCGCATTGCTGCTTGCCATCGGGTAGGAGCGCGGTCAAGAACTTATATATAGAACATAAAAAAAATACACGACTTAATTCCCCCCAACCCAATTCTACCAACGACACGACACACTCCGATTATCCATTCTTACACCGAACATATCAATCCGGTACAAACGACTCGCTTTTCCTCGTCCTTTATATGGTGTAACGCGAAGGGTTGGAGTATCAGCAAAGTCACGGAAAGTAAAACAGATAACACTTTGTTGATTGCTTTCGTATATTCTACCACTGAGCACAGGTTTCCTTATAACGGCGAAAGTCTAAGGCTGGCACGCTGTAGCTATATAGCTAGATTAGAAACGGAAAATTGAGAATTTGTTAATTTTCAAACTGAAAACTGTATGTCCAGACGACCTAGGTATTACAGAACATCTAGACAATTTTCCAAAAACAGTTATATATACAACAAATTATGGTAAGATTTCGTCTAATTCTCATTAAGTGCCACTTTATAATATTCTCGCTTGATAGTAACACAAGCTTCATCTAGCTAAGTAGCATATAATAAATGAATGTCGAATGTACTTGAAAATTATGAGACATTATTATAGTTTTTAGTACATTTACGAGTACTATAAAATAAAGTCATCTTATTGAATTTTTTTACATTATTTTTAGTTTCCATAACCAAAGTATAGAAAACTCAACCTTATGAACTTCATAGTCCCGTACTTTGGCAGCCATTAAACATCGTTAACTGAAGAGCTCCAAGTCCTTATCTCCAAAAATCTTCATAAGAACCTGTTGTATATATTAAAACCTTTCTTGTAAAATATGCTTTCAAACAAAGAAAAGGTGATCGAAATCAAGATAGTAGTTCTTAAGCAAATTGTGAACATACATACATAACGTTCAATATACAGAATCTCTTTTTTTAGGTCGGTTAGTAAAGGAAAAAAAAAAGAAAAAAAAGTTCCATTTCATCATGGCATGTCTGTTGTCCCTGTCTAAACGGCAGCTACCCGTAGCTACCTCAAACTCAAACCTCTTTTTCCACTTCTTGTTTCTTTCAAAGCATGAGAGAATTAAATAGTGTCTCAACAGTATTGTTTAAAACCTTCCCAAGTATTCCAACAATCATGAAGTAATTAAACTTACTCATTAGAATTCCAGGTTGTTTGCAACTTATCGGTTTTCAATCGACAAGAAGTATTTCAATTTAAATTACTTTTGCGGATAATATGGAGCTAGCTTCTATAGCCTTGCGATTTGTGTCAATCAAAAGTAAATTGAGATGAATGACCGCAATGGTATCATCATAATTTCCCATTTTATTTTAAATGCAGGCAAACTAGCAGACTCATCGTATAATGGTGAGTCCCACTAGAGTCCATGCGTGACGTCACCCGCGTTGTTTGTTAACAGAAAGTAGTCTGTGTTATTCCATATTACTATCTGTACCTTAATGTGTTCAGCTCGGTTCAGTAGTTTTTTGTGTGAAAGAGTAACAGACATCCATACCAAACTTTCACATTTATAATATTAGTAAGGTTATCACCAAAATTATCGTCTACTATCCTGCCACAGTATTACTAACACCATGGAAACACCGTCGCCTGACCCAGTGTCACTTTAATGTATGCGCATACATAATGGTTGAAATATGTTAATAATGAACTGGTATTTGTCATTGTACTTTAGCCGTTGAGTTGTCTCTGTTTTTAACCTTAGTGGGCTTATACTGAGAAATACTTAGATGTTTAGACTCAACTTTATTACGGTCTACTAATAAGTATGGGTCTTTCCTCGGAACGTAGAATGCCCAGAGCTTACACTACGCTACTTCTGTGTGTTATGCATTTTTATGATAAGCATGACCTAATACTTTATTCAGGATTGACTCCAGACAAGGGAACTCCTCAACTGTTAATAATACAGTTTCGATATTTTATGTGTTTCTACTTAAAAGTGTTTTTAAATATTTCAATAAAGCTTTTTTTTGTTTTTCTTATTAAATTTTAATGTCTTGTAAGTACTTTTTGTAATACTTGACTTCCGTCAAGTAATATGTATATGTATTCATAATACGAAGAAAGTTAATTTTGAATTATTAAATCTTATTACATTTATAAGATAGTAAGTAAATAATCTTATAATATACCGATAGCATAGCCATGTAACCAGAGTGAAAAGTTCAAGGTTAAGTTGGATATTAAAAAATTGTCATATGTAAAGTTTTGAGCTAAAGATGGAGTCATACTCGATATAAAATCGACAAAATTGTATGGAAAAAATTCCAGATCGAATTTGCATCAAGTATAGTCTTTTCAACTCCAAAATATTTCCAACACAATTAAGATAAACCACAGATAGTATCTTAATCTTAACATTAAATATTCAGCATTTATAACTTAATTAACATTGCATTAGGAAGGGGCTTTCCACTTAACATTAATGGGTTATACAAAGGATTATTGAACAGGAAACAGCGACGCTCCGGATAGTTTGTCCACAAAGCAATTTGCCCCTATAATCTTGAACAAAAAGATAAAAGCCGCAATATGTTTGGCGCGAGGACTGTGACAAGGGTACCCGATAGAGAATCTCATAGAAAATGATTTATATCCGCTGAGATACTCCCACTTGTAATTTTATCGTATGAAAGAGCTGCGCTTTGTCGGATACCGAATTTGAGTGACAAATTTTCCTGACATGTGTACAAAATTTTTCATAGGAAATGAAGTTCCTCTGCAGACATCGTCATTTTGGAATAAATGCCCTGCTGTGGCTGAGAATTGTAAGATCGGGATTTTGTATTTAAACCGATTTAAATTAAATAAACACAATATCAATGAAAACTTACTAGAATAAAATATCTGAGTAAAAAGGCATTTGAAACGGTAACCGTATATAGTCACATATGAGCAGTTAAGACGTAAACCAGACAAAAATAAATCGGCCAATTACAATTTCATCATAGGTATCATGTGCGTGAAAAATTTCAATAATGTAAATTAGCGACTATGTCAACAGATGTCTTTGTGAGCATTATTTTTACGTACCTTTTAAGTAAAAGAAATCTATGCCATATTCGCTTTTCAAAATTTATCATAGAATCAGCAGACAGTTTATGTATATAACAAATGTTAAAATTTATTAGTTTATAAATGCTGCAACACTTGCTGAACCATATATAAAATTCTAAACCTTCAAATATATTTATAATGAACAAACCAAAATATAATACAAGTATATATGGAGTTGTTTTAGATGGTACCCTTCCAAGCAACCAACTTACATCTAGGAGGAGTTTAGATAAGAAAACGAAAGCCAGAACAGTTAATATTCTATTGACAGTTTTATAACATGAGTGTTGTGATACATTAACATTGAGTGTACAATCCACTGTGCGGTTACAGGAACAATTTCGTTCTGAATGAAAAGGGTCTGAAAAAAACAGTATTGACTTAATTTTCAACAACTAAACTTTACTTCATTCTCAATACTTTTTATGTTTTAAGCACACAAATGAGTAAACAGAGTCTACTAATTAGTCTTGTTTATTTGCCGCCTATTGACATTAAAAATTTTAGAAAGATAAAGACTACAAAGGGTTCCCAGCAAAGGAAAAAGTGATAGACCCGTTTGTTGCAACATCTGCAAGTGCAATACGAAGTAAAAGGGAAATAATACATCGTTGATGCAACTTACCGATCTTAAATAGACTACTTAGTCGTTCAAAGAGTAGTTAACTAGAGTTAAATTAGTTCTATTACTTGTTTCAATATTCTCCTAAAGAGAATCTTAAAAACTATAAACTGGATTTCAATATAAACGATAAAATTCTAATAATTGCGATAAATGGACACAGATCTACAGTAAATCTACCTACGTAGCATATTGCTAATAATGAAATCATTGCTAAACAAGTTAAAGCAATTACAGCAGATGATGAGATTGTTGAACACTGCGACAAATTCGATCGATGAAAAAGCGAACAAATTTCTAAATGCCTACCTGTAATGAATCTTGTCTAATCTCCAAGTTGGGAACTTCCTTTGCCTTATCACTTTCACCTTAGGCGTCGTTCGAGGGCTGTTAACGGAATAAAACATGAATTTATTGGGATATTTATTCTATCTTACGTTCGAAAATTGTTCGATATATTTTTCTTTCCAATCTCTGTATTGGAGAAAAATATTATATAGTAAAATCCCTATTATATTTACGAGTAGTTCGCTAAATGCTCAATTTCAATCATCAATTTCATAACTCACCTTAAGAAAAAAAGAAAGGCATAAACATTTCCTTACTAATTTTCTTTGAGAATCCCTTTCCACTTTTCAGTTTGAACGCCTTAGGTTTTAATTTGAAATCCTTGGGTCTTATTTTGGGTACTTTAGGTTTGAATTTGAATTCCTTAGGTCTTAATTTGAATCCCTTAGATTTGAATTTTAATTCCTTAGGTTTTAATTTCAATCTTTTGGAAAAAGAAATAGTGAAGTTTATCGCGTGTAAATTTAAACTTATTTCAAAGACCACTGCCACTGCAGTAAAATCAATTGTTTTAACAAATGATCCCAAATCTTTCAGGTGATTTTTACGCTCTAGCGGAAGTGGTCATGTATTCAAAGTCAATTTCAAATTACACTCACTTATTGTAAAATCCTTTCTCTGGTTTAGAAGGTAACAAACTCCTGTTCACAATAAAGTTGCCGAATCTTTTCTTTCTGAAATAAATTAAATTTAAAAACTTAATGACAATCTCCGATACTTTTAGGTTTTCGATTTCAAATTTTGGGAACTAAATAAGCATTTATAATTATCGTTAAAACTTCATTATCCATCAATCTGCTATGCGCACTTGGCTAACTAACACCAATCTTTTTTTAATCAAAGACGAAAATTTCTATTCCATATCTATCTCTAATTATTCAAAGGTTCATTATTTTTAATGTCAATTATTATTCATACACAAATTATGTTTAATCAACACAAAAACTAAATATGATTACTTCTGAGGGTAGTGTATGGTGACTCCTTTTGGGGTTATCTTCTGTCTACATTGTCCGCTCTTTCCACAAGGACAGCCTTTCACAGGTTTCTGGTTCCTCGTCTGATAAGCTGGAACTGCTACCACCCTGGAAAGTACAGGAAATGTATTTTACAAATTTTCTAATGTTCTATCATACGACCAAGTTTGCTTTTAGATGTAGTACTCAATAATTTTGGATATTAGGTACTTCTGGAAAAAAAAATGGGTCTTTAGATTTTTTGGTGAGAAAAAAATGTTAGTCTTCGGGCAAATGTCCAAAATTTCCATTGGTCACTAAGCCTTTACATCATTAGGGTATCAGGAAGTTCAATACTAGTAGTAGTAATTGAAAAGATATGCTTGTTGGCTATTTATTTATATATAATAAAAGCCAATGACAGAAACAGATGATGTGAAACTAAATAATCTCCCTTTGCAGCTAATACAACACTGGAATTGATCAAAAAGTGTAAGATAAGAATTGAAAAAATGATACAATTAAAAATTTTATAGACACTTCAATGGTTAACTTACTCCTTTTTGTGAAACACTTTCCATTTGGGCTTTTCAGTGATAATGTAACGAAGATTAGATAAACTGTAAAAGAAAATATTTTGTTAGGACACCAGTAGTAGACTTGTTAGGTCTAGTACTGATGGAGACAAAGGACGACTTCGACTCATTTCATTCATGTCATACTCTTAAGGTTGATAGAGGGATAGGAAGGAGGATGACTTACTTATGACGAGAAAAAAAGAACATAACGATACGAGTAGGTACCTGGAATTACTAGTAGCTTCGTTGATTCGTCTTTTAGATTTACTGCCCAAAAGGCCCATTCGAGCTAATTTTTTAAACATTGGGGATTTTAGATGGTTCTTGCAAGAACCTTAGTGGCACGACAACAATATCATTCAAATGCAATTCATTGATTCATTTTAATGTTAAATTTTGAAATATTTTTCTCTACTTCTTGATTACATTTTTGGTTGCTATATTCTGTCATACGGACGTTACTACGTTGACGTTTTTCTTCTAAATGCATTAGTTACTGGAAACAAGGAAAAGGAGTTTAAGGTTTTGCTTTTACTAAAATTATGTGGCATTAAAAAATATATTTTAAAGTTGTTAAGGCAAAACTTCGAGGTTTTGAAGCTATATAAGATAAATCTGCTAGAAACAGCAACAAATAGTTGTTGAGTTTATTTTTTGAAGTCGATTTCCGTGTTGCTGAACCCACCGATTACTCACAATCGACACAAGCCGCCGAGCTTTAAGTGCTCCATAGCTTACTCTAGCCTTCCGTTTGGTAGAATGACAAGTGTAATAATATTGTAATTACACAATGACATGAGCGTATTAAAACTGCTCTCGCCAGATTTTGTTTTTTTTCTAACATTTTTCTGCTTGGGCCCTTGGACACGAAAACACATCTCAGAAACAGTTGATCTGATTTGAATGCTATTTTCACTGATTTATTGGGCTAAGCTTGAATTAACCTTCACAGAATATCTTGATAAAATCGCCTTAAAAATAAAACTAATATCAAAAGAATCTCATCCACCGGTCTTAGTAATAACTAAGCGAAGCGAGCGTAGCTACTCGTGGTATGTTATTAACGGAAAATTTTTGTTCAACCTTGAGTTGACAATTTAATATGCCTATAGATAGCTTCTATATGGAAAACTGTCTTTGTCCTGTCACCTGAGGGAATGATTGATACGCCACCTACATGCCAAGTCTATTTGGCGTAAAGTTAGAGCGAAAGCGTAATTGTATGTAGGGGAAATTAAAAAAGGAAATATCAGTATCAGACCTGCTGCAATATCTTTATGCACTTCAGCCAAGGACAAGATATTAGAGAAAGATATTGCTTGTCAGCAAATGTTTCCAAATTAGAATGGTTTGCGGTAGCAACGTTTTACACACTCAAAGAACACAGGGACGTAAAACATTATCCCGTTGATTGTAATCAATGATATTAAACTTATATGTATATTCTAAATCGCGCCAAAATGGCTTTTTTATTAAGTAAAAACTAAATAACCGTTATAAAAAATAATTAATACTAAAATAGTTTTATATATATCCCAATTTTTTCTATATCATATGAAATACGTGAAATAGTAATCAATCAGAAGTGATTTGGTAGAAAAATCGAAATGAATAAATAAGTTTCACAAGATAGCGTCTGAAAACGGATCAGGAGCTTCAAATGTACAGAGCTGAGATATCTTCTTTTATAATATCATTGCTTGCAAGTAATAGCGGCAACATCATAGTATTTTAGAATGATTGAAATAAGATGGTTAATAAATGGTTATATCATGCTGTTTACTTCTGTCACCTTCTAAGAATCCCTGGTGTGCCAGCATGTGATTAGTGCTTCTATTCTAAACCGTCCTAATACGGTAAGTAACCAGCAGATTATTTTATATTTTTAGCTTTAACGCTTACGCCTATAACTTAACGATGCTTATTAAGCATGTTATTTTCTATAAGGGCTAACATTGCGACATTATTAAAACATCATTTTTTATATATCTTGGTCTCAATATTTTAAATATTTTGAAAATAATAACTAGAGACATAATGAAATTCCTGGTTCTGTTACATGTAACAAATTGAATATGTACTTTATTACATTAATATAAAGTACAAAATACAGTGATCGGAATCTTTCAGTAATTAGTACGGTGCTTGTGGAGTATTGGACAACGTAACTAGTCAAGTTTTTTTTGGTTCCTTAGTTAATTAGGAACCCTTTTAATTTTGTTTTCTTCTCGTTTAGATCGGGAGTCGACAAATAACATGTGGCCCGTATACAAGTACGGTGCATCACACACGGACCCCATTTACACGATGCAAGTTGGCGTTTCTTGTGTTCCTTCTGACGATGCTATACTATATGTGGCCCGCACCAAAATCCTTCTAACATTGTGGCCTTCATATAAAAAAGAAGTTGCCGACTCGTTGTACTAGAAATTTCAGTTTGCATGAGTTTACTGTTTACGTCATTACCCAAAAAAATTAGTAGATTAATACCTAGTACGTAGTAAAACAAATTTGCATACGTTTCGGTTAGTAACCTAAAGATCAAATATTTTTTCTTTCCTACTCTTTCATAATAAGTTGTCTTCTGTCTATTTATACTATAATAAAACTCAGGCTGAATACAAGCTACTATTCTATGAGAACTTAGAAATGAAAATTCATCATTAAATTGAAGTGTTCATAGCCTGGCGATTTGTTTCGATTGTAACCGACGGAAAGAGTTAAGCAACAGCGGACGCAGCCGTATGGAGGATGGGTGACCGCTAGTGGTTTCCGCTTCCGTGCTTCGGAGAGCACGTACAGCCGTTGGTCCCGATCGTTGTCGTAACACATCAAGTTAAGTCATGTCGGAGGCCTACAGATGGAATAAAAACTTCCGACATTTGGGTTGGCCGCTAAACTTCACCAATCCGCAGCGCGGTAGCGGTTGGATACGTTCTAGGCCTCCTCGGTATAAGGAGAGACCCGTGCTCAGTAGTGATGCCATACATTAATCTGTCCAAAGAAGTTAATGAAACAACAAAGCAACCCACAATATATGGAGCACTAAGTCCAGAACAATCTTATCTCCAACGACTTTGTGGAAAATTGCGCCAAAGTTGCTCCAAGCTTGCACCAACTTGAAAATGGACTTTAAAATAGAATTTTCTTTACAATCGCTTTGTGGTAGATAAAACGGAATATCATTTTAGACCAGCTTGAGGTCGGTGCTCAATTGTGGTCCCTTATTTACTATATTTTTTCGTACCTTTACTACCCTCGCTAGATATTTATAATATATATACATATGTGTGTGTGTGTCTGTGTAACTAAATATGTATATAAAGTTTTAAATACATACTTATGTATTCATACCACTTGTATAATTATATTTTTATTACCCCCATAGAAAAAACATTCCTGTGGGATCGATCTCTGTTTATGAGATGGATGGACATACATACATACTACGCATGTATGTATGTATGAACGTCGAACACTCGCGCGTCGCGTCACGTCTCGCCGCGTGAGTGTTTGACGTTCATTAGGGTATTTTTAATGCCCACATGAATAAATGAATTTTTCATTTTGACTTTGGGTGATGATTTTACGCAAAAACAACTTAATAAATTTCGATAAAATTTGCGACATGGATAGATTACACATATATGTACAAGAATAACACAAAGGCTATCAACACACCACAAGGACGAAGCCGGGGCGGTAGCTCGTAATCAGTATTTTCATCGTTTTCTTATAGGTTACAAAGTTATAATTTTAAACTAACTAAATCACGGTTTTTTTCCCGTTTGAAATGGTTCGGGCGAGTTTTTTTTACAATATTTGCCATTACTCAGAAAACCGCGCGCCGAATAAAAAATGGCGTACATTTATTCCTGTAAAATTAAAATGACAGGTGAGTCATTCCGCTTTTATTAATGCTTCGCTATAAATAAAATTAAATTTGAAGTACGCTTCACTATTGTAGATGACTTTACAAATAATCCGAAAACACAATAAAAATAGTTATTTTTCTTTCTAACTAACCGAAGATTTGTCTATAGAAAGTCTACAATTTGTAAGCTTGTAAGGTCGATAAAA
>DWJZ01002479.1:0-19350 GCA_018249125.1 Asbolis capucinus
AAGTATGTATTTAAAAATATATATGTATGTTTATCAGTTATCTGATCACCATAGCACAAGCTAACGCTTAGTTTGGGGTCCGATGGCCGTGCGTGAATTGTCCAAAGATATTTATTATTATTTATTATAATTTTTTACTGAGTGGACCGATTTAGATATATATGGTTTTGATTTATATTACAAGCGACATCTAACGAGAGGTTTTCGAGTTATTAGCTTTTTTGGTTTTCTTAATGTTTTGTAAACGTTATTAACTTTTTGTTGGGTTCACCGATTTTGATGTTTGTTTTTATTCAAAGGCTTGTACTTGTCGCTAACTTCCATGTTTCGAGCGACATCTGACGGGCAGTTTTTGAGTTAATATTAATAATGTGTCTTATTTGTCTACAACTACGTTCACAATGATTGTTTTATTTTATTACTAGTCGAAGACATTTAAAGTTGTTTTTTTTAAGTCGTAAAATAGATTCTTTTAATATTAGTGATTCAGGGACCACTGGATTATATCCACTGCCTAAGAGAGAGAGAGAGAGAGAAACTTCATAGGTACTAAGCACTTATTTTTGCCAAATCTCTTTATTAGTTGGCTTTCGATCGTAGCAACGACAACTTTTGGAATTACTCTTATATAATCTTATATCACATCTTGGGTATTTCAAGATGAGTCGGAGCATTCCGAGAGCTGCACAGGCATTCTGAAGGTCTCTCAGGCATTCCGAAGGTTGCTCAGGCATTCTGAAGCTTGCCGATTATATTCCCTTGCATCCTTTTAATTGTTTGCACATCTTATAAAGAACAAGATCAGATAGCTTTATCGTTACATAGCGATTTTTGTCCAGCAACCCATAATTTAAGGCCAGTCGGTCTAATGTTATGGCATTATATTTATATGTTTTAAAAACAAAACAAGACCTGTTCTACACGATACGTGCCGGCGAAGTTTTTAGCACGTTCATTTTATAGAGTTTGGTTACACATACTTCGCTAGATATATTGTTATGTGGAACAATCACACGGTTTTGAATTTCAAACGGAAATATTTCATTCATCAGCGCACACACGGGCTTTCTTTGTTAAAAACAGAAACTAGTCTGCACATAGAATGTTAGCTTCATTACAAACTAAAATTTACTATCAAAATTATAAGTTTTGTTTTGGGTTTCGATAAATCTTGATATTTTAAAAAGTAATTTTAATTTTCGTGACAATATTATTTCTTGAGTTTTTTGTTAACTTTTTATCTTTAACCGTGTCCCTCCTGTCCATCCTTTATGTCCCTCCCTAGGTACGGAGCTAGTACACCCAAGATCAACGTTGAATTCCAAGAAAGTACTCCCAAGCCTCCTGTTCCTCTCAAAACAAGACAAATCGTTTGACTCCAAATCCAAGAGAATGTTCACTTCGACGAGCTGCAAGGCGACAATACTAATTAATTTGATATTAGTCACCTTTATGATTTTAATTACTAGAGAATCGTTAGTCTCGTTAGTGACTAACAGGTCGTAACAAGTTACAAACCTTCACTACATTTACCGCAATGACTAATCGGAAATTTTATTGCAAGTGCAAGATTCAGAATTTTCTAAATAGAAATACAGATATTCAAGCAATTAATGGTTGAGTAATGAGCATTCAACTTATTACTGGCCCGGGCATGGGTTTCTTCACTGAGGAGGCCTAAAGCAGAATCCGCGCTGCTCCAGTGCGAATTGGTGGTGGGGTTATTGGTCTATCCAAGTGTGGGAAGTTTTTATGCCGCCCGAAGGCTTCCAACTTAGCTTTACTGTTAAGCTAAGTCAGAGGCCTTCGGCTACTGGGACCGACATCATTTGTGCCCTCGAAAGCACGGAAGCGGTCAAGATTTTTTTCAACTCGTCCTTCTACCGAACCTTCCTGTTGCTTAACTTTTGCGATCACTTACGATCGTCACAAGCCAGGCTATGAACGCTTCTGAGCTAAATACGAAATAACCCAACGTATTTACGTCACAACCCAACATTTTGCAATGTAGTGTAAACAAGCATTATAGAAGTAACAGTTATGTTCTCTGTTAACACAAAGACCTATTTGCACGATCCAGTCATTGAAAAATCCGCGCTCATTTCGGTCTTTTCCTGCGTAAAACACAACCAAATTCAACTCAGAGTCAAAGACAATAACGATGCTTCAGTAAATTTTGTCGTATTCATTTGCATAGGTGATTTGAAGACATTCCTGACGCCTGACGTACTGTTTGTACCAGCTACTGTATTAGTTATGGTCGAGTGAAGTTTTACAGAACATTTCTTTATTCTTTTCTATGCCCTAAACAGGCAAATGCGTCGCCTGATGGTAAATAATCACCACACATGGATGGCATCACAAAGTTTGGCAAGGTAGTGCCTGCTGAGGAAGATACAGCCACACTCAAGAGTAACCAATAAAATCGCTCCAAAAACTAATTTTGAAGAAATGAGGAACTATTTCAGTGTAAACGATTCTGAGTGCGGAAGATACAGTCACTACTCGAAACATCTCTAAGCGTGGAGAATACAAAGAGATAAATGAAGGAATATACCGTAGAAGCCATCAAAGAGAACAGATTTCGGACCCTACAACAAATATCCCAAAATTAAATGTGTCCAAAAATAAAAAACCTCTCCAAGGACTTATCCATCTTCATCTGCAATCCATTTTATGATTAACAAAATTTAACTATCTTTTAGGGCTGAGTCAAGTTACTTACACCATAAAAAACCAAAATACTAATACAAAATGATGTTCAAATCATCAAATTAATTTTGAACCAAACAAACTCTCACACAAAGTTTGAAAGAAAACGTACGCAAGAACCAAAAAATGCATAAGTGAAATTTTAATTCATATGAATTAATTCATCTGGGTCACATACATTCATACTCGGTATATTAAGTAGGTGACGAAGACGATTAGAAGCCGAAATTCATAACATTTTAAAACACTTTGGTATGCATTGCGCAAAGAATTCCTTCAAAACAATGGAGGTGCCAAGGCCGAGGAATCGTATGGAATTTCATTTGAATACTAAATCTGCTTTACTTCTTTCTCCGACAGTCTTAATTATTCCATTTACAAATAAATAAAATTCCTTGCACTGTCACAGTCCTGTCCTGTCCAGTCACGGTCCTGAATCCTTCTTAACATTGAATATTAAAAAGTTGATACTTATCAAAGAACTTAACCTTGCACATTCCAAATTGCATTGTCAAAATATTATTGGCGCCTAAATACCATTGAGGTTCATGTGTCAAATTGGGCCACGCACAGTACCTTCTATTCAGGGTTCAATTGATCACGATTCCAAACGAAGTTGCGTAAGCTGTGATAGACGGATTTCATAACCCAAATTCTAAATAAGTACATGATTTAAAAGATTCGCCAACTGGATAATTACGTGAGATCGTTGATCTCAAGGCTGTCCTTACAAATGGGCCATCGATACAGACAGTGATGGGTAGTGTTGCCTCAGAATCTGAATTATTAGACGTATCGTCTCAAACAAAGGTGGCTAGTTAAGCTACGAATACGAACAGCACGTTACGTTGCTAGAAAATAAACCTGCAATGCAAACAATGCTGGCGATACAAAAGGCAGAAAAAACTGATAATACTTTGTATTATTCAATCAGGCAACATTACGCAATGGGCAAAAACATTAACGCTACATTTAGGAAAAGATTTTCGGTCTTAGAACGCTCGATTTAGACATTCTATGCCTTAGATAATTTAGTTCGATATAAAAAGTAATTAGGCTTGCCAAAAAGCGTTTAACAAAAGTTATTTTCGGTAAGAATAGCAACGTTGTGGAAAGTAAAATATTCGTATCCGAACACGAAACCTTACATAATCCTTGGATAAATATTCCAAGGCTACCAGCTGCTTAACACGATAAGATAACTAAAATGGTCATAGTATAACATTCTCTGAAGATTTGATAGAAGACATTTATTTATTTCTCGTTACGGTGAAGGAAAACATAGTGAGGAAAGATGCACTTCTGCAAATTGCCCATAAATTCTTGAAGCTACATGTAGTCTCAATCCGCACTTTGTCAACGTGGTGGAGTATAGCTTGTACCCATTGTACGAGAAAACCCGAACCCAGCATTCAGTCCGTTACAGGTTAAAATAACGAATGATTCATCAGAAAAGTATTTAAAAGACCTTAATACTGAATGTGTAAAGAACATGTGCTTACTCCTGTTTTGTTGGCTTCAGCTTACACGAGTATGCGTAAGTAGATAAAAGAGACCTTGGCCTGTCCACATGGCTGAATCTGGTGCACTAATTTAATTTTACAGCCTACTGTGAGAAGCTTGGTAAATGCACTTTTCTAAACAATGCACGTAAAGAACAAGCAGTTGCTTAAATAAAACCTTGCGTATAACATTTTTGACTTACACAACGTTTAATAGGTCGAAATTCTGTGACGAAATTCTGTCACTTAGACGGTGACTGACCAAGATTTTTGAGCCGTTAACTACTAAATACATAGACCGTTGTATATGTAAAAAATGTTGCAAAAAAATCTTTCGTTTCCTATTTAGATTACGCTGTTCGAATGAAAATGAGTATATCGTGCAATTGTAGAGGACAAAAGTGTAAAAGAGATAACAACGTTAATGGTGGAGCTAATGATGATACGAATATAATATGGTTGTCTCGAAAGCAATAGTAATATTTTACTAAGTGACTACCGCCGCTTAGACTTAGCATGATAGGCATATTAGCCGTCAGGCTTCTGGCCTAGCTACTCCCTTTTAGGGTCAACAGTGAAAAAGTTTTATATTTGAAGACCAGTCACCTTCTTTCATCCTATCTTATAATCTTAGTTCTTTATTTTTCCGTTACCGGCTAGTTTCGCTATTGTCGACGTGAGATGATTCGTCTTTGAAAAAAATGATTTTTATATTTTCTTATAGTTTTTAAAAACATATATTCAAGATTATCTAGATTTATTTTGATATTTTTTGATATATGATGATATATTTTGATTGCTTAGATGTTTATTAAAGATAGACAAGAATGTTTCACAAATATATATTTTTACTCTTAGATTTAATTATTGAAATTTAATTTCAATGTAAACATTTTTGTAACTCCTTGTGAAATACAATTCTATGTATTTCCCACATCGCACATGGCCTGTGACAATGGAATCATAAAAACTCCATGATTGTACCAATATGTTGTTGTGTTGTAAGAATGACGTCGCACCACAACATAACGGTTTCGACAAATATTTGGTTAATTGTCTACACACGATTAAGTTTGCGTCATCTCCATTACAAAAGATCGCTTCGCGTGGCATGTGATGTAATTAAAACTGTTGACCCAACAAAATAAACTGTTGGACGCCTAACACGACCCGTTGTATCTCTCTCAAGCATGAATTTCTATATTCAAGGGTTTTCAACGTTAAGTACTAATTGACATAATCTCAATGCTGTTAAATTGGTGATTAGTTTTGCTTTTGTCGCTTTTAGCATAGCGACAAGTTCTGTTACAAGCTGTGGATACCTGGTATCGGGTCCTTGTATGGATAAGCGCTGGCATTTCGAGAAGTTTCTGTATTAGGACTAAGCCCCAGTCCAGCTTACTGTTATAAATCCGGGCTAAAAACTAGGCGATAGCTACGACGTCTTTAGAATCAGAAATGGTGTTCGTAAGCCAACATCGTGCGCCATAAACGACCGACTCATGACCTGTTTCACGCATATGGATATCCGGTTAGCTCTAAGCAATGATAATGGCTGCAGTACAATGCTGAATAGGAGGGAAACTATCTCGGAACATTACTGCATGTTGCGTTATGTCGCCGTGTTACATTTCCAAACCTTTCCGACCTTTCACAGCCGAACAATGATCACGTTTTTACTCTTGTCGCAACTACGCTACAGCTTTTACAGAACCAGATGCAGTTGCATTTAAAACCATTTGTGTCGCGATTTTACTGTACGCGCGACGTATTTTGGTGCGACCAAATTTCTCTGAACGTTGCTAAATGAATGGAAGATTTTTTATCAACCAAATCTTTTCAATATCGTTCTAGAACCGTGAATCGAAACCGGTTGGCATCGGCACTTGGTTAATTCTCATCTGACACTAACGGATCCTACCAATTAATTTGTGAATATCTAATAGATACGGTGTCTATTGCAACTGGTTTTTTTCTAGTCTATCGAAGAATGTGCGCTTAGCATAATGTAGTTTGTATAACTGGTAACAAGATCGTTCAGGGTGGCCGTGACATCGATGCAGACTAATCTTATTTGCTTCTTTTCCGACCAAATGCCTCTCTCTGACATCGAAATGTGAAATTTGTGTTGCCTCATTACTATTGCCCGCGAATAACGGATGTGTCTTCGATATATTTTACTATTTTTAATGCTGTCGGCGAAATACGCGACCAATCATCTCATTTTGAGGTGTACAAGGTCTTCCCAGATTTAAGAGAGGAGCTTTGGGAGTAGGTACACAATATTTTGTAGACATGAGCCTTGGTTAATCTTTCTAAGGTCAGTATTTCTTCTGGTTTCCTTACACTTCCCTGTCATTGTGGATGATTCAAATAGTGTACTGTCAAATACTATCTGTTCTTCCTTGGCCGGCAACGCATTAATGACGCCTTTTGGTGCTAAAGTCCACTGATGATGGTGAACACTTACCATCATATGACCCATGTTAGTTTGCTGTTAAAACATAAAAATCTATTATGATATTCCAATAAGGTTTTGTCACCAATAATGAGATTTATGGTATTTTTAGATTACAAATAAATGAAAAGACATTCTGAAGCTGGTATACAAAGGTAGAAATTTGGAAATATAAACGATGGTGACAACACGTAAAGATTGGATAAATTATGGAAAGTTGACAGATCTTTGCACACCCATAGATAAATTATGAACATCGTAATATCTTCATAGATTTATTTCTAAGCGCACCAGGTACTCTGATACCCTTTTGAACAATAGAACATATTTTTTTGCAATCACTTTGGGTCATAATTCCTGACGCTGTAGGCTTTCTATAACTGACAAAAACTATTTTTTGTGACACCATGACAAATTAGAATGAGTAAATTTGAGATATTTCCTATTTTTTTTTATTTCTTTATGTTGTATGTTTTTTGTTTTGTGTTGAAATAAAACTGATTTGGGCAAGACACATATAAAAATCTCTACCAACTTTTATCCAAAGAACAAGGAGTAACGCGTTATACGAAGTGGAAACATACTCATTATTTATATACTAGTGTAGGCACCCGTCCGTTGTCAATGTGCTATTCAATAATCTATCTCTGTGCCAAATTTCATTCGGTTTCGGAAAACTACTGAACTATAGCTAAATGATTTTGAGATAAAAGTGGCTACTATTCGTGAACCTTCGTAAATATTTTAAATGGCATCACGGACTTTTTGTAGGCCTTTTTATGATAGTTCCGTAGTAGATTATTTTGATGTATCTAATACGGGTCCAGCGCTTGTAATGTAATTCCTCGAAAATCGTTATTTTGATGGCTTCGTCACAAATTAAGGATTTTTCTCTATTAAACCAATGCTTACTTTTATTTGAATTAAATATCAGGCATAAGTTATCGTATTAACTGTGAAAACTGCATTCCTTTGCGTGGTTTAAAGCTTAAAAATTAACAGACAGACGCGAAGGGCGACTTGGGTTTATACTACATATGTAATGATACTGAGTATATTTTCTAAAACTTTTTTCTCGGTTTGATCGGTGACATGTTGCGTCTATTTTAAACTTAGATTTAATACATATATACAGTGATGTATAACAACATGAAGTGTATTATTTTTGCAAAACTTTCCATAACAAGAAACTAACTAGTTTTTATTTATTTTAATCACAAAAAAGAACAAATAATAAATACATAAATGTATCTAAATACATAAATGTATATAGATACATTTATGTATTTGTCATAAATGTATATAGATACATTTATGTATTTAGATACATTTATGTATTTATTATTTGTTAGTATAGGAAAGTAATTCAAAATATCTAGATATATTTTTGTACAGTTAAATTCTCAAGTACAAGCGTGACGCTTCTCACTTTGCACGATATATATATATATATATATATACACAAAATATGTGTGGAATGTACAGTGACGGGCCCAGGGCACAGGTAGAAGGACCAGGTTTTTAAACTGGTTCCAGTTGCACTTTTTCTTTTACCATGAACCTTCTAATTTGTAAGCGTGCAGCAATTAAATTAACAAGGGATTTTATTGTATGTAAATGTACTTCACGAATAGGACTTGCTGTATGGCCAGGTCGGGTTGTCAACTGTCTGGAATTAATTAATGTTAATAAATTAATTTAGTCTGCCACGAGCAGCTGCTATTTTACTTAATAAAGTGAATTCAAAGTGAATATAAAATCGATTATGCTGAAAATAAAAAAAACGCTTTTTTATTTTTTAACCTAAAGTGACAGACTGCTCTATATTTCTTTTATTGATTTTTTTTTAAAAAAGATCATGGCTGAATAAAGGTATTTATTGCCTTTACATTTTTTTTATGAAATAAATTGAAAAAAGAAAAACGCTGTTTCCAAACTTTCTAGTCTCTAGTAAAAGTTCTAGTCACTAGTTCTAAATTATTTAAATATGCGACAGGAAATTTTTATTTTATAACCTTTTGAACAACAGTGTTTTACAGAAAATCATTGTATCCATTTCTTATGTATAAAGTTCTTAACAATCTTATTACTGCTTATGTTATTATCAGCAATTAAACAAACACCTAAGACTTCGTGAATGAATATCATACAACCATTATGTCATCATGCTCCACAATTCACAATACAGAATCCGGAACTGCTCATTTCGTCTAAAATAAAACTTATCCGTCCATTCTAAAAAAGATTTCGTTTGTGACTTATTACGGCTGTTAGGCGTGATGGAAGTCGTGACCAGCCCATTTAAATGTTCAAGGTGGTCAATATGAATAATATTGATAAAAATACGCATATGACATATTCAAGGGTAACATTGGTGTTGAGACACTAAAGTCGTGATTTTGGGTTCGTACCAAATGGGTGCACTCGAACGATTTGCTGGAATAGCCTCGAGCGAACGAAATAACGCGCTTGCTGAGTATCTATTGTTCATTTTAAGAATAGTACAAATAGCTTTCAAAATAAATCTCAAAACGATATTAATGAATCAGTAGAAAAAAATCGAAACGAACTTGTTGCTTATTCATTCAAATAATGAATGAATACAGAACTTGAACATAGAATAACTGATGTTTCGCATTCGCCTATAAAAATAACAAGCAAATAACGGACTGGTAGTTAAAGCATTCATTCACGCCAGTAACGAATACTGCAATAAGTAAGAAATGTAAAAAAACTTCCCTATTTAAATCTGCAAAGATAAAAGCTATATTTACAACCTTTTACAACGTGCCGTCTCTGCCTTAAAAAACAAAAATGACGTCTACGACAACTTTTGCTTTTCTTACATTCCAATTTCAAACTGTCACTAAACGTCTAACTGGTAAGTTTTTGCAGTTCTTATAGCCAAGATTATTATCTTCAAGGACCGCACACGTCGGTTCTAGGACAATCATTGAGAATAGGATTACAGGCTAGAGGTTATTTATGGTGACAGCAGAAACTAAATTTTATTAAGATTTTGCAGTTGTAAATGTTTTTCTTTTGTCTGCAATTGTAATCAAGATATTCCTTTTGGTAAAGGAGACTGTAGATCTTACAGATATTTTATAGATAGCTCCGTAGTTCCTTTACTTAGGTGTTATCTTGATAATTAGGTACTTAATACGATTTCATTATATTAAGCTCTACAATTAACTGAGGATAATTCAGAAGTTTATTTGTCATTCAATAAACTGACTTAAATTTTACCGTGTAAGCGTTTTATTCATACATTTATATTTTTTCTCAAATTCTGCAGGATCACCAAGTGGAAAGTCACTGTTTTTTTACGGCTTTTAGTTTAAATGTTATTTATATATATAAATGAAATTTGGTTCTTTGTTTGACCTTTATAGACTATGAAATGGTAGGTAGGTAGCGCGGATTTTTTTAGCAACTTTGATCAAAATTCTCTGGAAAAAGTTTTGGTACCAAAATTATATCGATCCCACAGAGTTGATAATCTACTCACGCGACCGGGTACAGCTAGTCCTTAACAAAAACTACTTCGTATACCGATACAAATCAAAAATATTTGTGCCCAAATTTTTCCGTCCAAGTGGTTATTAACTTCAATATTCACTGTGACCACTGCATCCGGAACTGAAATACGTAAAATAACACGAGCACTCGTAATCGAGACCAAGAGATATTTGGACAACGCCATATTCGGTAGAGACATTAAAATTTCTGTAGTCGTTATTAGTTCATCGTAAAAGCTTCTCAGATTATAAAACAGAGGTCCTATTGGACAACCTGAGCGAACCTGTTTAATAAGCGCAATTAATGTTTACGATCGAAAATTAGATATCGCGGAAATTGGTCGGCACTTTTTTATTTTACACCTGACCTCCCTGCTTGGTCGTTGAACTTAGTTTTCGGATAACAATATCACGTAGATCGTAGATTCGAACGGCTTTATAACACGCTCCAATGAAGAATTAGGATAAAAAAATAATGCTTTACGAAGAGACCTTTCTTGTTGATATGGAGGTAACTTCAGCATTTTTTCAGAATTTTCCATAAATATCTTCTATAGAATTTTCTATAAATAAATATCGTTAAACAGGAGGACTTCAAACTTTCTTGTTTCATTGCCTCAACATTGCAAAAGAAATGGATATCATTAAACTAACCAACAATCAATAGAGATAAAGTTACTTTCTTGATGTACAAAAAAAAACTCGTATTTTTAACATATCCATAAAATTCCTTACAAAATCTTCACGAAATGTTACGTAAGCCAAAACCCAATGATATCTTGAAGACGCCCATCAGAATCTCTGGCATTTAAATTCGTAAAAGAATTTTATTTTATGAGTTTTCTCACTTTACTCTCTTGAACACGTATTCATTTCTTGGTTTATGTAACGTTTTATGATCGCCTTACTTGCCTCACAAACCTTATCAGCAGTGACGTGGCTTTATTTTTAGTCTTCATTATGATTACTCTGAGAGAAATTTCTCACTTCTCGTACTGTTTCCATGATGTAATATAATCGTCAAGATATAAGTATATGAAAATGCCACAATTGATATTTTCGTCCAAATATTTCTTCATTCTATAAATTTACAGACTTCTGAGATGTTATAGGATTTCCTTGGAGGTTCTGTCATAAAAACAAGAGATACATCTTTTGCAATAGGTACATTTAAGATATACTTAGTTATATTTTATTTCTCTTTATAGCTTTAGATAAAAAAAAAAACTGATTTAATTCGAATACTATTCTCCTTACGTTAACATAATTTTGCGCTATCTTTATTATTAACTAATGATTATTCAAATACATCTCTCTGTCGGCATCATCCAAATTTGCCAGTAATTAAATTCCGTTAAGAGTTAAATCCCGTTAGTACAATTTTTGTTCGATATATAGTCTGCGTGTTCGATTGCTGTTAATTTGTAAATTGTGCGTGAGGTTCCAGCTGATTGAGCACGGTCTTCGCTACGCTTGAAGAGTCACAAGGTGGACCTGCAGCTTCATGTTACAGTGAAGGAAACGCACTTGCTCTCATTTGCATACCATCAATTTTGTGTTTAACTTTTACTTTGTGTCTTGCCACGAGTTTCACGTTTTTTTTTGCGTCGGTAAAATTCTGTTTTTAATCTATATACAAGTAAGTTGATGATATACTAAAAGTTGAGTGTTTAATATTTACGTCAAATATTCCTTAGTTGGTTACATTAAATAAACTGATTAAACAATATATTAATAAACCTTACTGCTGTCAAACCGTTTTCGAGAGAAACGAGGAAACAAAAAAAACGTTGCAACCAGCAAGAAATACAGCAAAAACAATAAATCAATGAATTCTAATTTACAAATAATTGTGCACTATTGATGTCACTTATTAAAATACATTTACTATCAACAACGGAAAAACTGTTTACATAATTATTTTTACTTAACGTATGCCTGTAAAACCGCTTATGCTAATCTTACTTTGAAATATATTTCTTCCTTTACATTTAAAATCACTGTTTAAAGTATAAGTTAAAGTAAATTAATCAGTATTCATAAACATGTAACGGAATGCAGGCTACAGTCGGTCAATGTGTTCACATTTCCTGCGTCGATCCGGCTTGCTAGTCACTAATCATAGATTCGCTCAAGCTTGCGTGCCAGGCTGGTTTTCCTGAATAAAAGTGGGATCTTATCATATTTATAGAAACTAGTCATTACAAGGCAATTCAGTCGCGTTTGATACGTCAACAAGCATTGTTTTATTGATATGATCAATCGTTTTATTATCAGTTTCATAAACATGTATAATTGCATCACGGCCTGTTTAATTATTACAAATGTTTTCCAATAAAAGTTGACGAAGAAACACAAATGACTGTGCTATTAGGTAAGCAATAGCTGTAGTTAGAACTTTTGTAACTCCTATTGCATTAGTTGTGTTTTGTTTCCCTGTAACAATTATTTTCTTTAATTGTTTTAAACGAGTGCCAATAACACAAATACGTGTGGGTATTATATAAGTTTGTTTCTTTTTCGTTTCTATATCGAGTTCGTTAACTATTGTTGAACAAGTACAAGCCCTTAACGAGCTACGGAGTTAAATTGATATCGCAACTGAATTTTCTCATACGCCTTTTGTTCTTTGTCGTCTTTCCTTTTACTCCTAGGACATGGAAGTCCGTGTTAGTGTACTTAGTAACATAATCCGTAACAGCTTTATAAAACCCTATTGTATTTTACCCGACAAGTACAAATGAACTTATATCGTTATTATTAGATTTGTTGAAATTTTCTCTTCTGTGGTTATAAGTTTAATTTTTTTTGTGTCATTTATTTATTTATTAGCTTCTATAATTGATTTAAATTAACTTCTGTATTCACTTTCTACGGTGTTAATAAATTCTTACACGAGCTATTGTTAACATAGTGAATTTAGATTAGTTTCTGATTTTACAAGTGATTTCTCCTGATTTATTTCTTTTACAGTGAGTAGTGACAGTAAATTTCTCTCCATTTCTTCTAGTGTAACGACGGTAGTAGTTTTATTGTTGCTACCATTAGGTAATACTGGCCATCGGCTAGTAGCGGTGATACATCGGAGGCTTCAGAGCAGTTGCATAACTTGTTATCTATCACACGATAATACTACTGTGTTAGTGTTCTAACTGTTATAATTCTTAATACCTTGACATAGGGTCTAAAACCGTATAATAATAAGCATTATCTTGTTCCATATGAGTCACAATGCAAAGCCACATTGAAAATCCGTAATATCTTGAACGTAATTTCAAATCGAATATGGCGTTTTACGTTAATTTCTATTTATATTCGCGTGAATTGAATTAAGTTTAAATCTTCAAATTTATTTAAATTTTCTACATATTAAGAAGGTAGATTGTCATAGTTGTTGAGTTAATTGACAAATTCGTTTCATGTTGCTTCAATAAGGATTACTAAATTTTGATAACTAGTTCAGAGGTCCATATATGGTTTAATTTGAAATATATTTTCTCGCTAAAACGATTATGTGGACATCAATGTATTGCGATATTTTCGCTATCTTCTTTCCCAACTTTGACCTAACCTTTGTCATGATCATTAATTATTATTAGGAATTAGGAAACGTTTTGATATAGCATACGATCATCTAGAGAGAGCTTCTCAACAATTACACCACTTTTAATGAAATTTCCGATTAATATAATGAATTCAGGCCTTTATATTGTTTTTGTAGTTGAAAAAGAATTCATTTATAATTATGTGTCAAGCACATAAACGACCAGATGGTCATCTGATGGTAAGTAATCATCGCCGTCGACTTTTTTACAAGCTTTTATTTGGCTTGAAGTGAATGTTCGGTTTTTTGTTTGTTGCTGGTCAAATCTTACACTTCTTTTTACATCATGGAGCTGAAATTTTGCATAAAGTTTTCATCCTGATGACAATGCATTTTTATGACAAGCATGACCTCATACAACGTTCAGGATTGGCTCCAGACAAGGGAACTCCTCAACGATTATTAATACAGTTAAAAAATTTTGGGTTTCTTTGTATTATGGATCTATACGTATAACTTGTGTTTTTAAATATTAATAATAAACCTAGTTTAAATTTTCAATCCTGAGAATTTACCATAAATCAGTTGAAGCAGTTTCAACCCTTTAAGATTACGTCACCACCTGGCTTAAGCCCATTGATATAGCTACTAAGCCTCATACTGAAGAGTATCATGAGTCACGCTGTCCTAATGTTGGATCAGTAGGAGGGATTAGTAGCCAAGCCAAGTGTTGGAAGTGTTTATGCCACCCGAAGGCCTCTGACATGGCTTAACGATTGTTATGTAACGATAACAACAGATGGCTTTACGCGTCTTCTGAAGCACGGAATTTCATGGAAATTTTAACCACTAGCGGTCAGTCATCCTACTAACCGCGCCCACTGTTGCTTCACCTTGTCGGTCGCCTACAATCAAAACAAGCCGGGTTATGAACGCTTCTAGAACTTATTGAATATAAAAAAACACCTCCACTGCCTTCGTAACATTCTGCCCTAGTTATTCATTTGTAACAATATAAACATTGTTCAGATCTGACTTCCCACTGCAATCAAAGATAAAACCTTTAACATTATCGATCATTCAATCTGCTCGTAATGGGTCCAGTCCATCTATCAGAATATCGATCGGCTTATCTAAATTGCTTAGTCCTTGTAGCGTTTCAACTAACATTACAACATTGAAAGCAACGTATCAGCGACTTAGATTGAACATAGGCATGAGTTTTGTATTATTATAATCTTTTATTTAACTTGTAGTGTATGTTAGTTTGTTGGTTTCTTCGCGTCTAAATTGGCGTGGTTAATTATACATAAGCAATGTTTCGAAAAAAATTTTTGACACGGTACAAAGTGGACAAGTTTTTATGTTAAAATTTCTTTTTGAATTATGGCCAACTTTAGCGTATAGACCAACTTCCTCTTACACTTTTGCATAAGGAGTCATTAAGCTTCCTGCATGTTTTGCATAACGCTTCCTGATGATAATGCATTTGTATGATACACATGACCTACTACTGCGTTTAGGAATGGCTTCAAACAAGGGAACTTCTCAACGTTTATCTTCATATCTTTGGACAACTCACATACGGCCATCTCAACCCAAACTAAGCGTTAGCTTGTGCTATGGTGATCAGATACCTGATAAACATACATATATACTTTTAAATACATACTTAAATAGATATTTCTATTACACACAGAACAAACATTCCTGCTCATCACAGAAAAGTTTGAGCTGGGTGGGAATCGAACCCACGACCTCCGGCGTAGTAGTCAGGTTCACTAACCACAAGACCAGTAATGTAAACGTACGTAATATTGTTTTCAGTGTACTTCAACTGTCGGGCGTATAAAAGGGGTCCCGCCTGTCAAATTGATTCATTAACACCCACTCTTAAGAAAATATGATGTATAAAAGCCAAAATTTGCTTGTTTTATCTCCGGCTTACGTTATGATATATTCGTAGACATGACACTGAAATGAATAATAAATTACCCGGGCAAGTTCTAATCATATTTATGTGACAGATTTGCGTATATAAATCCTTATTCTGTATGTCTGTGACGTCAACTTCTGATTTTATGTACCATTTTGATGAAGGAGAATATTATTATACATATATTATTTAGATGTATACGGCCTGCTTCTAGTCTTCAATCTTTATTTTTAACATTGAAGTTACCGCTTGACTACGACACCACCTGACGGTAACTAACGGAATCTTTGATGGTATAGCGCACTAATGTAATAAGTATATTCTTTCTTGAAGATATTCACGTTATAATCAAATGGAAATAAGGACGCAGGCAACTTATTCCACCCCTTCGCGGTACGGATGATAAACGTTACGACAAAGGGATGTATACGGGGCGTCGTTTCGTTCGGAATGTGATTGGGGAATTATATTACATCACAATATATGGCAGTAGCACTCCATATAAGATTAGACAAATATCTATTTACAAGCTTTTATTTAACTTGCAGTGTATGTTTGTATATTAGTATGTTAGTATATTTGGATATTTGCTTGTTGGGGTCAAATCTTTCCAGCTTAATTAGACCCACTGCCTCTTACACTACAGAGCTGAAATTTTGTATACTGCTTCAGTTCTGAAGACAATGTATTTTTATGACAAGCATGTCCTGGTACTACGTTCAGGATTGTCCCCAGACAAGGGAACGCCTTAATAGTAAAGTTATGAAAATGTAGGCCTTTTTTCATATTCGACATCTATAATTAAAGCTAATCTATAATTAAGCTTTTTTAAATATGTCTTTTTAACTAGAGTCCGCCCGCGGTTCGCCCATGTGGTATGTTGATAAAAAATATTCTATGTGTAATTCCAAAGTATAATGTATCCCTTTACCAATATAATTCAGTTCTATTCGGTCGTTTTTGCGTGACGGAGTAACAAACATCCATACATCCTCACAAATTTTCGCATTTATTATATTAATAATAGGATATCATTATTTTATTAGGAAAAGTTTTATAGACTAAACTCACACCAAATTTAGGAACACAGTATATGCACTACACAGTGTGAAATATTGGTGCAGGAGGATTCTTTGTTCCATTTTGGTCCCATGTTCCTTGGAAAAAACTATTCAGTCCCTAGTAGCTGAACCCGCTACTTCGTACGCGCAGGAGATTTATCCGAGTAACTCCCGATCCCACGGGATTGCCGGGAAGACAGACTTGTAAGTTTTACATTAACACGTTTATTTAGAAGCGTAGAAGTTTTTCTCACGTAAATTCCGATCCCGCGGGATTTCCGGAATAAAAACTATCCTATATGTTAATAACAGTTACCCTGTAAGTGTGTGCCAAATTTCATGAAAATCACTCCAGCAGTTTTTGCGTGAAGGAGCAACAAACAAAGAAACATACAAAGTTTCGAATTTTTAATATTAGTAGAATAAACCTTGTTTTAACCATTATTTTGTTAGTGTCTTGGGCCAACAATCTTCTATAATGACTCTCAAAGTCTTTATCTTCTCCGCGTATTTCGCAGCAGGCACTGCGTAAGAGACACCTCGACCTAGTGTTGCTAATGTCTATTTGGGGAAATAATTATTAATTATTACCGTCTTTGGCCTGGTTTAATGTAGAAAAATATTAATATACTTACGATTTTAATACAGAGCGTAACTAAGGTTGATCAATTTTTTATACATTGTGTTCAAAATATAAAATTTGTCAATTTGTTGCTTTATAAAACAGAAGAATGAATAACAAACTGCAAAGGCTGGCTTCAACCCTTTGATGCTGCACTACTGACCACGGGTCCTCCTCATTCTAGATGCCTGGAATATACTCCATCATGCTGCAATGCGGTTTGTATGAGACTATGTATGTTTACAATTATCATTCTCTGGCGAAGACAGGTTTTCTAACATTACACGGGCGTTTTGTCATTTAGTTCTTTTTTTATTATTTTAAAGGCGTACATCATATTGTGAAGCTCTACTGTCAGTATTAAGTTGAAGAAATTTACGAACTATACGACATATGTTTAGTATAGCGGCTTTTTGGAAAGTTTTTGAACTAAATTTGGAGATTATTATAATAATTATTATATGAACAAGATACATACATATATCAGTTGACAATGGAAGCCTGACATCTGTTCTGCTGGTGCAGTGCGCTCAACTGCGCTGAGGCATTCAATCGAAACAGGATATTACAGATCACTTGACCGCAATATGTAACCTTAAACTGACCACTGTGTTCTAAAATAGATACATACGTGTGATGTATTTGTATCTTTCACGGATTTAGTCCTTTAACAGCCTACTACTCAGCAAGGGCTAGATGACAAAGTTGGAGCATGTTCTTCCACGCTTCTTCAGTGTTGGTAGAGAGAAAGCCAATTCAATTGCTGGTAGTTTTTTGCCATCTAAAAGCCTCCGATATGGCTCAACGCCTTCTGTTGTCTCATTAATTTGAGGGAAAGTAAACCAATTAATTCTATACTAATAATAAAACTGTAACGTACTATGTTTTGTACATTAAGTATTTTTTGAAAATGTTGGTGCAGCCTCCCTGCATTTGTTATCGATATAGAGGCCAAACATTTTTTTAGGATTTTTTCGGATTGTCTATTTGACAGTCTTTCTGTTTTTAAAACTTCATGCAAAACCAATATACAGATTTAGATGAAACTTGGCACAGTCGTAGTTTAAGACCTGAGAATGGTTATAGGACATATTTTATCCCAGGAAATGGCTTAATTCCCACAGGATAACAGGTTAAAATTTGTATGGCAACTCCGAAACCAATGAATTAATTTAGATTAAGGACAATGGTTACAGGATATTTTTTATCCTAGAAAACTGTTTTATTCCCGTGGGATAATAGGTTAAAGTTTGTATGGCAATTTTGAAACCAGTGGACCATTCTGAACATGCTGAAGCTGCTGAAGCGAAGTAAAGGCAATTTCTAGTATATTAAAATGTATTCAATTGACTTCGATAACGATGTTATTATTTTATTACTTATCGATTTAATTTGAAATCGATTTTTAAACTGAATTAAATCGATGTTGGCCAGTGAAAGATCATTCTGAACGGTCTTTGATGTACAGAAATCAATATATTTTTATTTTATTATAAGTAAATTTGCAAGTAAGATTTACTTATCCGGTTGTAACTTACTGATCATAAATTTGATACAGTTCATATATCAATGTTTTCTAGACTCAGCGGAATACGGGAATTATAAAAGTGCGGTGCCGCATTTCGTTTCACGAGTTGTTCGTTGACTGTTTCATATATTTTTTAATTATTCTAGTAAGAATTCGTTAGTTCAATATTAGTAAGTTTTTATACTCACTGTTTGTGTACTCTATTGCATATACATGTTGTTATTAGGTACTGGGGAATCTATAACTTTCTACTCCCGCATCAGACCGCAGGGAGAAGTGAACAGCTGAAAACCAGCGCAGCGCGGCCTTCTGTCTTAATTAATTTTAGTCATAAATTAATTTTACTATGTTCTCTTTTGTATTTTATATCATCTGTATTATTTTGTTCTCTATGAATGTGATCTTGTGCTTACTGTCGAGGCAATAAATCATTTTATTATCATTACAGACATTGAGATAAGCTGGA
>DWJZ01002480.1:0-19348 GCA_018249125.1 Asbolis capucinus
ATTTGAAAAGAAGAAATAATCGCTAGGAACCAGGTCTGGTCTGTAGAGTGGGTGGTTAATTTCTTCGAAGTACTGTACTAGGTACTATTTATTCGTTAAGCCATGTCGACTTTAGGTATCTTCCGTAGCAGGGAGATATTTACAAAATTTTACTTTACGATTTTTAACTCCGCTCATCGTGGACTGTAAATATGCTGCAGGTACTCACGATACATATTTAGCACGCCGATATTATCACGCTCTTTTTTTTAGTACCCAAAATCGAAAATACAAATCTGGAGCGTAAAGTGATCAATTTTATTAGTAGTCTCTTGTAGTATTGTAGCATATAAATGGCCTCAGAACCCATTTAAGTACGAGGTCTTAGGCGATAGCCTTCTTCGCCCACGTCTGACTCAAAAGTCAGGCCACCTAACTATGAGCTACCCAATCTTATCTATACTAATAATAAAACTGCAACGGGGTCAATTCTGTAAATTAAGTTTTTTTTAATTGATGCAGATGCTTTACTACCGATATAGAGACCAAACCATTTTTTTTTTGGATTTATTGTCTGTCTGTATGTCTGTTCTTGCTTCATGCAAAAACCACTGGACAGATTTAGATGAAACTTGGCACAGTCGTAGTTGAAAACCCGAGAATGGTTTTAGAATATGATTTATCTCAGGAAATAGCTTAGTTCCCCCAGGATGACAGGTTAAAATTAATATGGCAACTCCGAAACCAATCAACCAATTGCGATGAAATTAGGCATGTTTGTGGCTTATGTAAGGACAAAAGTTATAGGATACTTTTTATCCCAGAAAACTGGTTTGTGCTTGCGGGATAATAGGTTATGACAACTCTGACCAAAATCAACTCTTGGACAACACTTCTTCCGAAGCGAAGCGAGCGTAATTTCTAGTAATAATATCATATCAATAACTTATATTCCCTTTTACCTATTTTACCTGGGATGTTATCAGAAATGAAATTTATCCAATTTCTCTCCCAATGATTGCTCAACTCTAAGAATGCGGTACTACATACCGTTTACTTACACTTTATTAACGGTTAATTTGTGAGGAATGCGTGATTGGGGTCCAGAACTGATTGCTTGATTTAGTGAAACTAATTTGTACAACAATTTGGTAGTGCGTAATTTTAATACTGCGCCAACACTGGTGTTGGGTAGAAGGAAACAAACCCCCAAACCCAAGCTCCGAATCCTTTAAGATACCAAGGTTCAAAGTTACTCCTTCCAAATTTAAATTAAGGTCAAGAGAAACCGAAGAGCATAGTTAGCTACTGAGCTCAAGATGTTACACTAAAATCACGGGAAAATAAGTAGAATTCAATTACTTATTTAACCACAGAAATGGCAGTGTCAGCCAAATATTTCGAACGGTCGGCTCTCAAACGGGAGGCCTTGTAGGTAAATTTTCAAATCGTATTAGAAATGAATTATCATTGCTTAGGTAAACGAAAACATCATGAAAAAAACGTGCACTCTTCAGAGCATCCGATTCAGTTCTCGAAAGTACGTAAAGTGTGACACTTGGCCAGCGTGGTAGACCATGATTATATCCCTCACATTGTGAGGGACATTGCTGAGGTTTCCTGAGCGCTCGTTAGCTAGCATCCTGAAGACGTAAGTGGTTGCCTTATTGAAATGAAAGAGACAGAGATACGTTCGTATATATAATATAAGTAACGATATCTTCTCTTTGTATGTGAATAAAATTACATGTAAAATAGTGTTGTAGTCGACATTCAAATACGTTTACACGGGGTGTTAAAAATCAGTAATTTCAATGATTTTTATGTAAAGTGATTTAAATATTACATCATGCCTTACATAATGTCTCATTGTTTATTATCCTGAATTTTAATATGAATTTAAAATAAGTTTACACGCGATTAAGAATAAACGACGAAATCGATATGATTTCGAAATCGAATAGTTTTAAGGCGAATAGTTCTTTCTTTTGACAAATCTTTTCCTATGGTGTGTTTTGATTCGTCCTTGATCTGTATCGATATTGAGACTTTAGGCAATTTTATGTAAATATCTAAAGTGATGAGCAGTAATAGCCTAGTGGTTTGACCGTTGGTCACTCAAACGGGAGATCCTGGGTCAAGCCTGCATGGCGCACCTCTAATTTTCAAAGTTACGTTATCAGAATTGGTTGGTGCTCGAAGGAAAACCTGCACAATTGGGGGTTCGTGCATTTGGTCATTTGGCATTTGGGTGGATTATGACCTGTTTCCCGAGCCCAATAGTGGAAGATTTATGGATTGCAATGATGCAGTATTGCATAATATGTAACCTTTGCTTATGCATGGCTAAAGTCGCAGCGTTCGAACCGTAGAAGCAGCAACACTTTTTTTTATAAACGGCCATTAAAAATCTTTGCCCAATATATTAAGCCACTTGTCGACATGTTTATATGAAATCTTTCAACGCCGGATACGTATGCTGGTAGAATAGTCTAAACAGTTTAGCTTCTGCTTCGTTAGCTCAGTTTTAGTTTATTTTTATAAAACTGAAATAGTTAATGTAACAAGCCAAGTCTACGCTCGGTGCTTTGAAAAAAGATTTTTTAAGTTTATTATTCAAATTAAACTGAAGTATTATTTAATCCGCGTCTTCACTTGTAATGAGCCTCTTAGAGACCCCAAGGTTTGCGACTAAAGCTATTTTCTACTTTTTAACCAACTTCCAAAACGCAGGAGGATCTCGTGCGTATTGGTTTTTCTTATTGTGAAAAGACTGATTTTGACAATTCTGTATTCGTCTGAAAGCTGGTGATTGAAATATGGTCCAATATTTTATTAGCGACATCTAACGAGTAGTTTTTCAATTATCCCTAATAAATTCTGTTTCATAGGTTACGCCTACGTAAACAATGACGTTCTCGTTTTATCGAAGTTATTTAAAGTCGGGTTTGTTCAAACGATAAGAAGGATTATAAATACACATTTTAGCCTTTCGGTCTTATGGTTAGAATACATGATTGCCAAGTTGAAGGCCATAGGTTCGATTCCCACCCAGGACACAGTTTTCTGTGATGAACAGGAATGTATATAATGTGTGTCTGGGCATAAAATAAATTTATATATTTAAATTATATTATTTTAAAATATGCGTGTATATTTATCACTTACCTGATCACCATAGCACGAGCTAACCCTTAGATTGGGGTCAGAAGGTTGTATGTGAGATTTTCTGAGATATGTACATATATTAATTTTATTTATATTTTTTTACATTCAATATCAAATATTTGCTTCAGTATGTAAACATATCAGACGTACAGATTTCGCAGGCTGTCCTAATCTTAAATTAAGACCTTGTCGTAAAAAATATATATGAATTACAATCTTATTATGTATTTCGAATAGTCAATCAGATTACCCCACGCACTTTCATCATGTAATGAGCCGTAAAGTTAAATTACTTTCCTATCTAATCAAAAACAATGCGGATTGATAATTTCTAATTTCCTTACATTATGACGTACTTGACGTAATTTTATCGATTGTTTTCCAAAAGTTTTATCTATAAAATTTTCCACCTAAGCAAAGAAGTCATAATTGTTCTCTCTTTACCAATACAACAAAACTACTGAACTGTACCAATAAAAACACCGAGGATAACTTGGTTTACACTGCCGCGCGCCCATATTGCAAATAACAGAACAGTGTTGAAAGATCTGCAATGTTTCGCTCGTGTTTATAGCTCAATCGATCACAATTTGCTTTGATTGAAAGCTCTAAGGATCTTGAACTCGACGAGCAATATCAAACTCTATTCTCCGTGAATAATGCGAGGGATCGTTTGTACTTGTTGTTTTTGTTTTGGTATTTTTTGTGTAACTAACCGGGACATTACCGGAGAAATTTGGTGGTAAGTGGGCGTCATGCCCATGGTTGTCAGAGTGATCAAGGAGTGTTGGCAGTCAAGAAATGAAAAATTTACCAGGAGTACGACACATCTATGAACGTACCGAGACTGTAACAGTACAGGTCGGCAACCTTTTCTTCTACGAAGGCCACAAAGCTATACGGTTATCAGTGAGGGTCACATTTTATGTAATAAACAAATTTTGCGTTTTCGAATATATTTTTAGGAATTCCCATTTTAATTCAATGAGTACAATGCAAATTAAGACTTATAAAGCTAATATGATTATTGAGGTTGTAATTGATATGACTTGATATTCTGAAAATCGGTGATTAGGCAAGCCTTCAGTTGGCAAAGACCTTACTTTTTTCCCTCTTAACGACCTTAATTCTCATTTCTCCACGGCTCCCACCCTTTGTTTTTTTACAAGAGCACATACAGTTGCTGAAATTAATTCTTTCTTTTCTCTTCTATTTCAGTTATGGATACTCGTAAAGTATTAACATCCCTTAATTCTAAAGCAGATAGTGTGAGTCGCATAATGATCATCTCCGTCTTGGAACAAGTCTTACTGGTCATTACTCACATCATCAACTTTTCCCTTTTGTCAGGGGTCTTTCCTGCTTTATGGGCAACGTTTATATTATTCCTCTCCGAAGGTTGCGAACCCCACATAATTAGACAACTACAGACCTATTTCAATCTTACCGAATTTATCCAAACTTCTAGAGGCCACTGTCCATCATCAGGTCGCAGGTTCCTCCAACACTCTAAGTTTTTATCTCCACTTCAATCCAGATTTCGTACCGGCCATAGCACAACTACCGCTCTCATGAAAGTCACGGAGTATGGTATGGAGGATAGAATGGTCACCGTGCTTGTACTGATTGACTTCTCTAACGCCTTCAAAATGGTTGATCATGATATTCTTGTTGCTATGCTTGGTCATCTTAATATTTCTTCCACTCCTTTACAATGGCTTTCTTCCTACCTTATCGTCAGCAAGCCGTGATTTATCCGAATGGCATAAATTTGTATCTGGCGTGCCACAAGGTGGCATTCTAACTCCTCTTTTGTTTTCTATCTTTATCAACTTCCTCTCTTCCCGGTTTAGTTGCTCTTACCATTTTTACGCTGACGATCTTCAAATTTACATGCAAAACATGGTTGATTCAATTGATGGCGCCATAAATAAAATTAACTTGAACTTGCAAGTAATAAATGCGTGGTGTAAAGATATCGGATTAAAACTTAACACGAAGAAATGTCAGGCCATCGTCCTAGCTTGTAGCAGACAGCTGTCTAAGCTCGTTATCAACCTTGTCACACCTATCATATTTGATGGAGCGCCCATGAACTTTTCACCTTATGTAAAAAACTTAGGTATCTACATTGACTCAACGCTTGATTGAGCAACACAAATTAAAAATATCTGTGGCTCAGTCACTGCTAAGCTGAAAGTTCTTAATCGTCTCAGGAACTTTCTCCCGACCAAGGTAAAAGTAAGTCTGGTGCATGCTCTCATCTTTCCCCTGATTGATTATGCTGATGTATGTTATCCATTTGATGCCATACAAAACTCGCAGTCTGAATCGTCAACAAACCACGAGTCACTAGTGAGAAGACGAAGAAATACAGGTTAAAAGACGTGAGCCTAAGGAGAGACATCGGTTGTCTCTGTGTGTTCTACCGACTTTACAACGGTGAGTGCTCCGAGGAATTATACGATCTGGTGCCTAATTCAAATTTTCATCATAGCACCACTTGCCGAAGGTTCCGTCCACATCAACTGGACTCGTTGAGGACCTTCACGGTCCGTTTCTTAAGATCGTTTTTGCCTCGAACCTGCAAATTGTGGAATAGGCTTCCTCCTATTTTTTTCCCAGCGCTATGACATAGCAGTCTTCAAAAAGTGTGTTATAAGAGCTCTCCTTTAGGGCCGTCGCATTGGTGACCTCCCCGAAGTTGCCATGTCCTTAGGCGACGGTGACTCTTCAGGCTATAAAAAATGCGACTTGGTGGAGCTACTCATACTCATACGTAAACAGTAGTAAAACTAGAACCGTCTCTCATTCCCATTTCTTCGTAAGCCTAATGAGAACGGACGCGTGTTGGGAGGGATTTAATTACCGTCTATTAAAAGGCACCGTAACGTAATAATCGAAAGTTGAAATATGCTTATATTTTGAAAACAAACCATTCCAGTGGGAGTATTTTAGGAGCACTGTTAAGAAGTATGCCGAGTATTTCTGTGAATCATTGTATTTGACGATCAAAAATGACTTGTCAACCTGACGGGGATATTCATGATTCACTGTCCCACAGCTGGGTTCAACTCGTCAAGCAGATTGTCAGGGAGTCAGCATAGTATACCACACTGGTCAGCATGGATTGGTAGACTGCGATATGCTCGTGTATGTGTAGATGTGTTAAAATATATAATAAAACAGAAATGCCGTATTTTAAATTTAAAGCTCATGTCAAAAGTATTCTTATGACAAAATGTATATAACTGAATAAAATGGATGGTAAAATTATTATGGATAAAAAAATATGAAATAAAAATATGGATGAATATTTTAACGAAAACAAATGCTTGTAGTAGTAATTAGGGAGTGTCTTGCCGCTTATTCTTTTAAGACCACTCACCGTAGGGATTTGTTAAACTTCGAATAAAATTTGATTTCATTTCATTTTACACACCTTCGAGAACTTTATGGGGAACTCAGGAGTGAAGATTTCGTTACTACGTTTTCCGTTACCAAAACACGTGGTAGTTACGAGTAACTTCTAGATATTGAAATATATTGGTGCAAGACTGCTCCAGAGACCAACGTTGGAACCGTTGGCTGTGACTGCCCTTTCAAGATGAGAAGTAAATCTGGTGGCTGGAGAGCAAGAGGGTTTGGCAGGCAGTCTTCCTAAAATAGCATCTCTATTCATAGTCTATTATCTTATCGTTAACTTGAATCTCCCTCTTCTGTTATCTCTACCAGTGTTCCCCCAAATACCAGCTGAGACATTTGACACAGCAAAAACCGCACAATTACAGCACAACCCAGCAATTCTTCATAGGCTTGATTTCTGGACCATATAAGAAACCCCCATTGTTTCTATATGTATTAATAAACTTTTCAAAGAAGAACGGTCATAATTTGTAATGTCAATGTAATGATCAAATAATTTTATATTTCATTGTTTTAATATATACTTAAAACAAAAAAAATGTGTTCCTTTTGCGAAAAATACGCGGCCAAAGAAGTATAAATGTTGGCACAATTAAAGTTTAAATGGAGGAGAAGTGTAAAAGCTGACATTTTGTGGATAAATGCATAGAAAATACATTAAATTACTTGGTAGAAACTCACTGGCGTTTGGCAACTTCAGCACTGTCAGATTATTGGTTCTGCGGTTGAATTTCGACCACAGACAGGCCCCTAGTTAATATTGAAATACAAAACTGCAGCCTGGCCGTAGACAAAGAAATTAATTCCGCTAAAACGTTTTTATTTGAAATTTCTTGGAACTACAACAGACAAAAAAATATATATATTCCGTTTGCCATCTGGTGCCAATTGTTATTCTAGCTCTTTCAAACTAGCTTTATTAAGGCACTTACTTACCATCAGAAGCAGTTCATCTCACTCAGACCTATGTGTCTTGAAAAGGACAGACTCGACATAAACAGGATGTAGGATATACAACGACCTTTGAGTGGGGTTAGTTTCATATACATGAAATTCTTTGAAACGAGATGAATACATCACATTTGACCGGAATTATTTTTTTTCATTGCATGAATTCGTGTAGGTATTGTAGGGGGTCATCCTGAACGGGAAATAAGGTTGGGGCAAAAGGAACAAGACCAATGCACCCACCGTTTATGATGTAAATTAGGCATACAGCATTCAATGTAATGAATACATGGTGAATCATCTGCGGTGACAGATCACAGATGACATTTTAACCTAAACAGTATTCTGTGACGGCGAGAAAATATGGCGAATATCACCAGAAATCAAATCTGATTGTACTTGTATTTGTCCAGATAATATGAAGATAGCAAGTTTATTATGGCTATGACGATGTAACTAAATATATTGAGTACATAAGAATATGGTGTTGTTCTGCAAGTACATTCGCGCAAAAAAGATTTTTCCTATTTTACTTTAATCCACAGTTCAACAATTCAATACTAGTATAGTATATCGAGAATAGACTTTGTCACATGATTGTAAAAATCTACACCGAGCCCCACAAAAATTTATAAAAATTTGCCTTTGCTTTTTGTTAAATTTATACCGCTGTACCAATTTTGATCATAATCGGTGTAGTAGTTTGACAGTGTAAAAGTAACAGACAGACATTAACTTTCGTATTTATAATATTAGTAAAGATTAAGTACAAGTTTGTAGTCATGCTAGTCAGAAATATAAAATTTACGTAACGCACGGACTTGTAGAGTAACTATAGATGAGCTAGCACGACAGTTCTAAAATTTCTGTTTAATTTTTAACTTATTTAAAGCATTGTGACACACTAAATACTTTCGTTTAATTTATCTCTCAAAGAAACCTATCACTTGCAGCTTCTGACAAATGACAAAAATATTTTTGAAATGTCGCAGTATTAATATTAATTTTTATCATAAAAAACAAACCGACTTCAAATCCCTTTAACAAGCAATACAAAAAAAAAACTAACAAACGCACTAGTCGCCCCTACAAGCTTGTAAGCTTCCCTCAATTTCTCTAGGATACCATCATCAGATCCTGGTTTCCTTATCATACCCTTGAAGTATGTAGGTATCTCCTTTCCAATTAAAATAAAGTATTAAGATCGGTTGATAAACGACAAAGTTATCCGCGAGAACACATTAAAAAAAATGTACAGGCGAATTGAAAAAACTCCTAATTTTTTTGAAGTCTGTTAAAAAAATACACTCATTCTTTTATAATTCTACTAGCCGCGACCGCGACTTCGTGGTGAATTTAATAAAAAAAAATGTTTTGTTTGAACTAGATAGTGACTTAATTCCATATAAATTATCATTCCCTATTTCGATAATATTTTGACATTTCTTCGTTTCATCGCAATAAAAGGTAATTCAAATTCATTCTGAAATTCTATCTCTGTTACAAATTTCATCCGTCAATCATCAATCGCTTCAGTGGTTCAGGTATAAAAGCGTAACAGAGTTTCGCATTTATAATATTAGTAAGGATAAAAACTTCAGCCTTAATACGGCAAGTCGCCAACCTTGTAGACGGACACAAATTATCAGTCTACAACAAAAATGCACTTAGAATAATCATTCTAAATGCAACTGGAAAAAACCATGGTCGGATATAGCGATATTATTTTCGACTTTATTTTATACGCATAAGGTTGAAACTCAAATGTATGAGGTGTACATGTTAATTGAAATGTCGGCTGTCTGTCTGAGCGTGTGTTGGGTCACGTAGAAAGAAAATGTTCGTTTCCATTGACCACGGTTTGTTGAATTGACGTTGAGCGTTGGAGAGATTACAGATTTGTATACATTTTTGTAATATTCGATCAGTACAATTAATTTAATAAAGATTATTATTCGAACGCGGATTTCCAGAATAAGTGAATGCTGAAATAGTTCGATCCTCCTCCTTTCCTCCTAGGATCCATAATGCGTAAATAACAATTTATTTAGTTATGATTACATTTTATATATTATTTTATTCGTTTATTGTATTAATGTCATCTGCCTTATATTCTCAGCATCACCCTGGGTTGAATGCCAATAGTCATTACTGCTCTATGTGAAACCTGTATGTAGAAAGTTACAATAAAGAATAAATAAATAAATTCTTTTACAGCAGAACTCTAAAAAGGAACGCCTCGTACTGCACCAATTCTTTATGTATAGTGAGTACTTTTCGAGCGATTTTGAGATTCATCGCAATTTTAAATTTCAATATGGATTAAGGTTTAATATAATTTTAAAATTTTGCCGACATAAAACAACAAACGTGTCTGCGCTACCACGGAAGCTCACTTCCTACGATGCGAGAGAGCGAGGTCGTCCGTAAAATCACAGACCGAAAGAAACCACATTTTTAATTCTGAATAGTTTGCTAAAGAAGATTTCGACTACAAACAATTCAAGAAATAAAAACAAACTCTCAAACACAAAGGAATGAAAAGAAATCATATACCATGAAAAGCTGTAAAATAATAAATTATATTTCACGAACAACTTGTATATTTTATTATTTTATGTCATTTTTTGTGTACTACAGACTGTTTCACAGTTTTATACAAAGCCAGTCGATTGGGACAATTATAAACACTTTAGTTGGGCCTAGTACTTAGCTATTGCAGTAAGAGTAACTAGATCCAGTAAAATGCGTGTGGACTGTATAATTCGTATATTGCACCGGAATACTAAATAGGTAAAATTGATGTGCGTCTGGTATTTGATTGTGATGGGCAAAAAATATTTCAGCAAATTTTACATTCGTCGTTACAACCCATAACTGTCCCGCTATTGAGTTCGGATCTGTGGGGCCATAGTCCACTACGCTGACCCAGTGGGTATTTGTGGACTTCACACACCTTTCAGAACTTATTTAGGAACTCTTAAGAGTACAAACTTCCTCACGATGTTTTCCTTCACCGTAGCAAGTGATAATTAACTTCTAAATTAGAGCGCGCCGCAGGACTTAAGCCCATTTCCAGTACCTTTCGTTTGAGAGACCGACGTTCAAACCACTAGGCTACCAATGCTTTATCTTACATTCAATTTAGTTCAATAAATGGCCAGCGTCTGTGTTTCCGCTGAAGTATAATGTAGACGTCTTCAAGACGAGTGTGAATAGGCTTCTTCTAAGTTAATGCGCTTTACCATCTAAGACTACATCGCCACCAACCATCAGGTGGGACTGTAGTCAAGCATTAATTTAGAATAATGTGTAAAAAAAAAGTTCATTTTGAGTTTATCTGGATTGTATTTGGAGATCGTTAAAAGGCGATACTCGACAAAAGGCGGTAAGTGTGTATTTGTGTCTTCTTTTTACATATATTTCAATGTCTTTAGATATAAACAAAAATCTTACAGGACTGAGGCCAAAGTATCGCACTTCTATAATTAGCTGTATTATAAGACAAATATCCAAATGTCCAAAGATCGTCACAAACTTTCACATTAGTAGAATTGATAGTATGATTCTGTTGCCACGCGACAATGGACACGCACGCGGTATCTGGGCCAACGTTTTTTTTCAATATCCTGACCTGAGCCAATGGAGGTTTTGTTTAAGCACGGGCAACAAAAAATCCTTTTGTTTTTTATTTAACTGCTCACCCACAGTCATTCATCTTGGAGAAATTATTATAGGAGAAAATGTTGAAATTATTATGAAATCCATTAAATATTTAACTTTTACAAAAGTATATCATTTGATTGTTTAATACAAAATTGATCCCGCGGTTAATCCACGTGTAATATTTTTCATTCCCTCATTCATATGCCATTGATGGAAATTTCAAAAATACTAAAACATATAACATATGTAGATGCTAACATACAGCATATGTATATACAAAAATTCAAATTGGGTTAGGTGTATCTACAAAAGTTGTATACACTGTACAATATATGGGATCTCCTCTCACATTGTAAGGGTTAGACCATAGTCCACCACGCTGGTCAAATGCGTATTGGTAGACTTCACACACCTGCGAAACTTTATGGGGAACTCTCAGAAGTATTCCTTACGATTTTTTCCTGTATTGAAGCAAATAATAATTGACGAGTTCCTCCTGTTCGAGAGGCCAACGTTAAAAGCGTAGGTTATCTCTGCCCTATTAACTTTTAAATCCTTATAATTAATGTATTTAACTTATGCTATTAACTTAATGTCGCACGTGTCCAATTGCCAACTATCACAATTTTCTGATCGTTGTCTAACTGATATTGCATCATGATTTCGTCAGAGATGTCGGTGACGGTGAACCACGTGCGTAAAGGAGTGAACGTTAACTGCAAAAGACTGGACATTCTTGAATACCTTTGATCATGATCCCGCGGGTCCCAGGTGCGTTTCCCGTAGCAGATGAATGCTTGTTCTTGGGTCATGGGTATATAATTTGAAGCGTTGATAGGCCTGTGGCTTGCTGAGTGATCGAATAAGTAAAGCAACAACGGACGCAACCGGTAGGTGGATGGATAACCGCTAGTGGCAAACATTTTGCTCTTATCACACAAATATGAAATATGGGACTTTCTTTCAAATACCAGTTACATCATTTCTTTTGAAAAAGACTTAAAATTTTACTGATTTCTTTTTTTGGATTATAAGCAGACAAACAAGAAGACGGGTCATCTGGTAAATGATCACAGAATCTGTGGACATTAGGAACACCAGGGGGATCACCAATGCGTTGCAGGTCAAGGAAGAAACGATGGGCTCGCTTCTTGAATGTACCCCGTATCATAGCTATCAGGGAACACCGATGTAGGGAGTTCGTTCCATAGTTTACACGTACGAGACAGAAAATGCCGTTAAGATCAAACTGTAAACTATTTTGTACCTTACAATTATGTCTTAACGCAGTGTTATTATTAAGACTTATTTAGGCTTTTCATTTTAGGCATATTAGGAGTAATCACGAACAATCAGCCGATTTTTATCTCACTTCCCTATATTCCTACATAACAGTCCGATAAGATTATTTTCTATAAACCGACAATTTATCTATCGATATGAGTCTGAGCTCAATGTAAGATATATTTTTCTATAAAGCAGCTTTTCAAAACGGCGGTACATTTAAACAGTATGTACTTTCACTTATCTATCGTGTAACATGTTAGGTAATTAATAAATTATAAAATATATTAGTTAATAATTACTATATTGCAATAATTACTATCGACACACGATAGGTAGATTAAAGGTACCGATTATACCGCGATTAGATATATTATAAGTAAAACACTTCGAGATCTCTAATGTTCAAGGTTGTAGGCAATAGTTTCACACTAGCGAGTTGTGAACGAGTTGTGAGCGAGTTGTGAAAGAGTTGAGAGCGAGTTGCGAACGAGCTAATAATGTCTCTCTTTCTGCGAGTAGGCTCTCTCAATGTGAGGTCCTGGGTATGACTGCAGTATCTGTTTGTGTATATGGCTTCAATTGAATAGCTCACTATTGAGCACGAGCCACTCTTCGATACTGAAAAGTCCTAAAGCGTACCAGGCTGCACTAACCCGAAGGTTGAATGCTAAAGCAACTAAAATTTTAGTATAAAAAAAAATTGCAATAATAATAATAGTCGGAACTCTTAGATTGTAAGCCTTACAGGGTTCATTTTATCAAGTTTAGTATAGTAATACAGAAAAAAAAAATGCTAAAAAGAAATATCCACAGACTATATTTGCCCGCTAAGTGACTGGTAGCAGAACTAGCATAAATTGAAGATCATCTGTCACAACAATATACTACGACCAGGAACACTGCGAACATTTGTAACACAAAAAGATAAACTAACATTACATGAATTTAGAATTTTCTCGAAGTAATTCGACTGTCCAAAATCACGGCGAAATATCTGCGCATTCGAGATCAACTCGCAACGCACTCGCGAAAAACTCACTATGCACTCGCTAGAAACTCGCTATGCACTTGGAAGAATTTCGCTACGCACTCGCTAGAAGCTCACTACGTACTCGCGTCAAATCCTCTGCGCTATCTCAACAAACTTTATTTCGCTTTTAATGAGAAATTCGCCAATGCAGTACAGCACTTAACGATACTATCGAACCTTTTATTGTACAATGGTTAATAGTAATCTTGAAAAGACATGCAAAGATTATAAAATTCGGGTTTGTCCCAATTACGTCATTTGAAACGCTAATTCTGACGTACGCTACAATACAAGTTTTAACGTCGTATTTAGTTAAGAATTAAATAGATCCCAAGGGGGTGCAATGTTACAGAAATTTAAAGGTATTTTTGAGAGTTGTTCCCGTAGATTCTGCATCTAGGGTAAACTTTTTCTGACAACACATTAGCCAGTTTCAACTTATAATATACATGACATACGATGACGAATAAATATCACAATTATAAATCAACCAACAGCATTGTTATGACGCTCTGCAATCTCTTTTATGTCAGCGTTTTGACTGAAGCTTTATATTCATTCTATCATTCTACTAAAATTATATATGCAAAAGTTTCTGAGGATGGGATTGTTTCTCTTTCACACAAAAACGACTGAACGGACCTGAATGAAATTTGGCATACAGAAAGATTATAGTCCGAAATAACACATAGGCTATTGTTTATCTACGTACTTTTTGCGCGGGCGAAGCCAGAGGCGGAAACTAGTAAGTAAAGGCGTTTCTTGTAAACTATTGTTATATGTTTGAGAAACTCTGACTGATATTATATCTTTACGTAAATCAGTAATTAATATAATATAGTATAAATAGAAATTGGATAAATAAGCTCGATGCTGGATCTTGAACGAAATTACATTTCTGGAAATATTAGATACTAATTACGAAAGACTTGGAGCGGCTTTGTTGACCAAATTATTTGTGCAATTATTTCTACCATAGACCTAATATCAGTAGAAATCTGATAATATTTATTATTTATACATCTATTCACATTGTGCAGATGTATTATTAGTAATTTTGTTTTAGGAAACAACATTAGCAATTATCATGATTTTTGAAGTTACTTTTCGAAGTTACTACTTTACGAAGTTACTTTAAGAAGAAGTTTTGGCGCATTAGGGAAAATTATGAGATTAAATGCTTACTACACAGACACCCTGAAGTTAGGTAATAAATATTTTAGTCGCCTAATAGGTCTTTTGATGAATGGAAGTTACTAGAATTTGAGAAAGAATTAAGGGTGCATTATCCTAGACATAAATTTGGTTTTTTAAACTTATGTACTTGTTAATAAATAAATAAATATATAGTCAAGCGTTTTTGAAATTTTGTCATGTAGGAGACACGAACTGTTTCACAGGGACGTTATTACGTGACGTAAAAAATATTAATAAGTAAAATAGTGTATTTGCTTTCAATCTCTATATATCGCACTTTCTGATATGTATTTTGAATACAGAAGTATAATATTAATCAGTTTTTAGTGTAACACTACCTGTTAACATGTTCAATACTATATGTATATAATATACCTCCACCTACGCACACATGATAACATTTCTATTTGTTTCGTGATCTGTGGTAAAATCACGCTTCCTACACAAAGGAGATATTGCGAGTCATGTGTTGTCTAAATAACTTGCAAATATTTTCCTAATATACTGTTTATTTATGTTATCAGGATCATTGTAGAATATTTCGCAAAAGAAATAGATATGTTGCATGCTTTAGAAATATAGCATATATTAGTTAGTTTACTATTAGTCATAGTACGCTATATCAAAAATGCGGAAACTCAGACGCTCTATTTGTTGCAACAAATGTCATTTTCATACATTTTTTAGCACGAACCATACAGTTTGGCGTGAACGCTAACAGAAAAGGCATTTGTCTCGAGGCAGTGTAAGCTATCTTTTGTAGTTCGAAGTTTGTTTTAGATCGTGACGGGAAAAGTTAAGCAACAGGCGGCGCGGCCGGAACAAGGATGGGTGACCGCTAGTGGTAAAAAAAGTTCAAGCATGGATTCCACATGGAGCAATGTTGATGATCAATAAAATTATCTGGAGGCGTGGCGTGATATTTGATAAACAAATATGGCCTACAATAAAGATTGATACTATACATTATTTGATACTATAAGCATATAAACGTAATATTTATAGGGCAGATTATGTTTTAAGTCAGCGCCGGCGCAAAAATTCTAATTTAAAAACATAATATTATTTAAAAATAATAATCTCTTGGATATAATTTTTATCTGTATAAATACTTCGATAATGCAACCCGTGTGAAAATATGTATATCGTTCACGCAGCGGAAACTGTTGACAATAGAGCAAAGTGATGTACTACAATTTTATAGAGAACATCCATAACTACAAATAAGTCTGCGACACTATATGTCTAACTGTTACAGTTATGCCACAATAAGTACTTTTTTGGTAACTGGCTCTTCCGACACGAACCACGAGCAGATTTTCGTTTGCGATTTTAGACTAATATCGTCGCGGATACTAAACATTTTAAATATAAACGGGTACTTACTCGTACGATCTATTTGTTATTTTACCGATATTTCGACCCATTTTGCCGTGTCCATGAAATTTTAAAATCGGTATAATATTAGACAGATCGTGAGTACCCGTTTGCATTAAAAAGTTTCTAGTTTATCAATAATTTTATCCAATTGAAAAGGAAGGTGGTGGAGAATACTATAGGCCTTTTCAGTATGAAACCTATGCTCAACAGTAGGCCTACAATGAGTTGAAGGTGTTGAAGGAGGCCTTTCGGTACGCCCCTTAAATCCACAAGGGAGAGCCTCATGTTATATCAAGTCAAAAGTACTTGATGTCACCGCGCATTAAGTCTGTCAAATTATAATTTTATCAAAGATAACCTGTGTGGGTTAATCATATCTTGTATTAAGATTTAAAAAAATATACTGTATCTATATATAGATATCAATTTTAATGATATGATTAAAATTAAGACGTCAAAGTGAGGCACGCGTCTTTTATCTACGCGTCTATTAATAGGGAAGTTGGAACAAAGTGTAAAATCTGGAGACCTTCAGCCGACGTAGAAAGTTCCAATCCTTTGGTTAGTAACCTTCACCAATTCGTATTGTACATTCATAATTTATTTTTGACTAGTTGTACCCGGCGCGCGTCGCTACGCATCAACCATGTTTCCGACCAATATAATTTTGGTACCAAAACTTTTTCTAGACAATTCTGAACAAAGTTAGTAAAGACTTCGATTCTCGATTTGCTACCATATCAGTATCCATAAAGGACAAATAAACTCACAAACATTGAGTTTTAACTAAAAAATCATGTCAGTCACAAGATACTTGCTTAGTAAGACATTAATTGGGTCAAGCCTACCTAATTACATAATAATACTCATAGACATTTTGTGTTTTTTTTTTAATTATTAATTTATTTCTTTATTTATTACAAAGTTCTAGAAGCTCTGATTAAAACAAGTTCGGACATTAGATCGTTACAGAACGTGGTCGGGTTCGATGCTCGGTTGGAGTATGTATTTATCTGTGAACCACCCACACATACATGAGTCTTGGTACGGGGGTGTAGGCCTATTTGTCAGTATGTAGATGTGCTTATTTATATGTTAATATTATGAGCGTTGTTGCTTAGTATATTACTGGCGAAATTCCTTCAAAGTTGTTGTGATATATTAATACTGTAGATATTTCTAGGCGTGAGATTTTATAGGTCTACTAATTTCTGCCCACGGTTTTACGCGTGATGTTTTAAAAAGTCGATGTTAGAAGACTCCATAATCTACCTCTGTCTCAAATTTCATTCAGATCCGCTTAGCAATTTTTGTGTGAATGCAAATATCCACGCACGTTATTAATCTTCGCAAACTTTACATTTCTAATGTTAGTTGGATAGTAGGATTGCCGTTGAAGGTAGAAAACAACATGAAAATCGGTTTCAATTGATGCTAGGTTTTCAATATTTTCGATAATTATATTTCCGAAAACGAAGTCTTTTTATCGGGGATTTTTATATAATAATATAATATTATTATTATATTGCCCTAACAATCCCTGGACTTCATTTTCATCATACGATTTTTTGAAACCCAAATATATATAATCAAATATAGATATAAACATAAGAGTGTTATTCATATAATATTACCTAAATAAACGATTGAATAAGTCTAAGTAATAAATATAAGGTCTGAAAAAAAAATAAGTATACAATAAATTACCAACTTCATAAAGTCCAAAAAAAATATATCCCGATTAATTCTAATTATATTATAGCCATCATAGTTCATTCATAAAGCCCGGAATGCCCGTTACTGAGAAGCGCACGTGAGGAATACCACGTCACCGCAGATAAGATACGTCCTTCTTCCTGTTCGTTGGTTAAATTACTGTTTTATCTGTGTACCTGTTCCTACTCTGTAGTTCCTATGTATTCGTAACCGGCTTCTGTTACACGTGTCAAATGTTCCAAATTTAAAATGAGAAATACGTTGAATAAAAACATTTAAAGTACCTACCCACTGGTGAAGTATTAAGGTACCTCTAATCAAATGAAATGTAGATACGTAATTAAAATTACTTACAGCATTACTTCTAGTGTAAAAACCAAAAGAACGTCTACTATCATTTATAGAGCAATGTACATACTTATATTTATTTTTTATTTTCTACTTTTCAGTTTAGATCTTCATATAATGCGTGACTGACTGATGCGCTTTTTTCTGGACTGATCTGGAGGACAACTAAAGAACGAGGAGAAAGAAAAGAACGCTTGTTTTCAAACTGTGACCGAAACACACTTAAAGCATATCAAGGAACACTCCAGAAGAAAGGCGGTCGAAAGCCAGGCTACTACTACGGACTTACGCTGATTCCAAAGACCTCCAGAAGGAGGAACCTGGCTTGTCCGTTGTCCAGCCGAGAACGACGAGGACTTTGCACTAAAGCTGGTTGGTGTTCTTTACATCTGATCATGATAAGTATTTAACTGGAGTTTTAAATAAAATGGTACCCCAATTGTTTAGCGGAAGGTGTTAGGTTCGATTTATATCCAGGACAAACTTTTCTGTGACAGGATAGTTTGTTCTAGGTGTTTTAATGTAAAAAAGTATTTTGGTATTTAAAAATATATCGAAGTAAGTCAACACTTATTTAATGGTTAAGGACTCCTATGTGAGTTGTTTTAGATATTTATTTCTCTATTTATAATATAATATGCCTGTACCTAATACATTTTTTTTTATTTATTTGTATCGGGCATCTGAGGCCCGTAAATAATCACAAACAACAAAATATTTAATAATTTATTAATTAGATTAAATACATTACATTATATTATTATAGATAACATTTAAAACTATAAAAATAAAATTTCTTGCTAACTTAAGGTGTATAATTTTCTAAAAATTAGTTTGAACAACTTCCAAAATCTTATACCAGTATCAGCCATTAAACGAAGTCAAAACGAAAAAGGAATTCAAAAATCAGAACTAGTTTTTCAACTCGTATGATTTATTTGACTCAATAAATCTTCGCAAACCAATTTAATCTTTAACCCTTTAAATTAAAAGCGTAATTGACGCAATGAGTCAACATCAACTCCCGACATCGATTCTCTTTATGACGCAATCACTAACGTTTTTGCACTTTAAAGATATTATTATTATATCTCATACATTTATTACGTTTCCATATCATTATTGTAATCAATTTGTGTTGATAGTACATTGAAAATATTTTTCATATTCTATATTAATATTATGATACTAAAGTTTGTATGA
>DWJZ01002481.1:0-19343 GCA_018249125.1 Asbolis capucinus
AGGAAACCTGCATGCCGGGGAGTTTGCAAAACTCTAAGGTGTGTGAAGTCTGCCAATCCGCACTTGGCCAGCGTGGTGGACTATGGCCTTAACTTTCTCGTTCAGAGAAGAGACCCGTGCTCAATAGTGGACTGTGATGGGTGGAGATGATGAAGCTATGTCGGAGGTCGTTAACCTACACCCAACAATCACTGCACTGGAGCAGCGTGGAGGAGTATGATGCAGGTGTCCTCAGGATGCGGCGAGCAGCCAGCTGTTACACACGTGACGCGCTCTACACTCTCTTTAAACACGGTTCGCACAACGCTGCGAGTATGACGGGAAGCTTATGGTCGACTAGTGTCCGCCCGCGGCTTCGCCCGCACTGTTTGTTGATTACGAGTCTACTTGCAATAGCTTGTGTTCCATTCCAGACCTATCTTATTGCTAAATTTCATACAGACCTGTTCAGTGGTTTTTACAAGAAGGAGTAACGAACATCCGCCGATCCATCCATCCTCACAACTTTTGCACTCGTAATATAATATAATATATGTGAGTGGAATGATCATCCATACATTATATATATCTGTAGCTGATCGTTGCCAGCACGTGGAGGTGTTTGGGAAACGCTGTTCATGGGAAGTTAAACCTAAAACATTGACTAAAATTATTTGTATAAATAGCTATTTAAATGTATCTATATACTAGCTTCCGCCCGCGATAATAGCTCGAAAACTATCCGCCAGATGTCACTCAAATCATTTTGTATGTCGAAAGGATTATCAAAATCGATTGACACAGTCCGGAGACATGAAGTAAGCTAAAATTTTCCGAATTATCGTAATATTTCCAAAAAATTAAACAAATTCTTAAAAATGTTTACTTATTATATTATTCCAATGTCTAAGCTATATAACTGCAAAATTTTATCTAAATCCGTTCAGTAGTATTTGCGTGAAGAAGTAATAAACACACACACTAACACACATCCTTACAAACTTTCGCATTTATAATACTCGTATTAGTAGGACATACATATGTGTGTGCATCAGTTGTCTGTTCGCCAAAATACAAGCTCACGCTTCGTGTTGGATCAGATGACCGCGCGTGAGTCGTCCTGGGATATGGATATTTATTTATATATAATTAATTACACTCGGACAAACATTCCTGCTCACCACAGGAAAGTTTGATCTGTGTGAGGACCGAACCCACAACCACTGGACCAACAGGCCAGTCGATATAGCAATCAATCAATAAAATGAAAAATATCCGTGTATTTTTCATTTTATTTATTAAAAAAATGAGCAACATATCAACTCCGTACAATCAAAACCAATATGTTCGTAGTGTACGCGGAGACGCGGCGCGACACGTGGTGCCGCAGTGACGTCAGCAGCGGTGGCCGCGCCGTGCCCGGGCTCCAACATGTTGTACCCTGATGGGGCGTAATACAAACCACTGGATATTATCAATGATATTGGAATTTTTATCACAAACATTACATACACAATTATAATAATGTTAATGATGGTCACCAAGAACGGTCCACAGATGGCGCTGCTCCAGTACATTACCAAAAAGCATTATGAATGTACAATTGTTGAATATTAACAAATACAAAACTAATTGTAATTAATATTGAACACAATATACATTTATATCTATGAGTATCGCTTACGTATTACGTTATGTGTCAAGCAGACAAACGAGCGACTGACCCCCGATACACCGACCACGTGCTACTTCAGAACGGGAGAGCTGGCTCTCAGGCCACGTGGATGAAAAAAATATGTATGTGAGTGTAGGCTATAGACGCCAGCACATCGATATTAACATTGTTAGTTATGTTTCAATAATAATAACGTCTGTACTAATAATGAAACTGTAACGGGGTCAATTCTGTACATTAAGTATTGTTTGAACATTTTGATGCATGGTTTATTGTGGATATAGAGACCAACCATTTTTTTGGATTTATTGTCTGTTTGTCTGTTCAGCTTCACGAAAAAACCACTAAAGTGATTACGAGGAAACTTGATATAGTCGAAATTTATAAGTAGAGAATGGTTATAGGACGTGTCAGGCCAGGAAATGGCTTCGTTCCCTCACGATATGGCATATAGTATGGCACCAACTCCGTCACCAATGGACCAATTTAGATGAAATGTTGGCATGTGTGTAACAATGGTTATAGGAAACTTTTTATTAAGGTTAAAGTTAGGATGTCAACTCTGAAAGCACTGGACAACTGTTCTTCGACGCGAAGCAAGTCGTGACGCGTTGATGTCTTTTATACTAAAATGACAGCTCATATTACATCTACATTTTAATATATTGAAATCTTATATTTCACTAAAGGAGATCGTGAAAACGAAACATATAAAGTATACCTCTTTAATTACATGGTATAGTTAGTATACCTAAACGCCATGGTTCAAGTAATAGCTTCCTAAGTTGTTTATGTTAGCACCATTTCCTCTGTCATTTATATTAGATAACAATACAGATACGTTATGTTGAGAACATGCATATAAAGTCTTTTATACGTATTTCGGTCGCAGTGCCGGAGAGCCAGCCAGGTCGGATCGGGGGTCCTACCGTGCGCCATACCAGCAACTCACTACTCCCACTCACCGACGGAGTTTTTTGACCCACCTTTGATACATCAGCGATGTGCTTCTTCATTTCTTTTTTCTCGTCTTTCTCGCAAAAATTAACCATGAGAAAGTCCATGAAAAGAAATATGACTTTGAACTAGACTCTTTTGAAGTCTGCTATTTGCATACATATTGAACTTGGTAGTCTAACACGTTTTTACATTTGCCTGTGCAGGCCTCACAGCGGTAATGCCGAATAATACCGAAGTTATGGTCCTAGGCGAGTTCAATGCGCAGCGTTTGGAGTGGCTGGAATCACGTACAACGGACTGTGCAGAGAAATCTGTTTACAGCTTTGCCTTGGCTAATGGCTTCAATCAGTGGGTGTCCAGCTCAACTCGGATTCCCGACATTGACGGTCATGTTACTTCTATTCTGAACATCCTGCTACTACCCACTCAAACGACTGTGTCATATCTGTCGAGGTGCAGCTTGGATCGTCAGATCACTGCCCAGTAAGATCCTCGGTACGGATGGCACGACCGTAGATCGACGACCATACAGGTCTCGTCAGGTCTGTGCAATATGGATCGGCGGGTTGGGATGGTCTGCGGGAGATTTATTCATCATACCCGCAGGGACACATTTGTTTCTCTGTTGACCCCGACACTTGCGCTCTTTTCATAGCTGATGTGGCAGCGCATGAAATGTTTCATTCTTAACTCTGTGGTATCCGTTGGCGAAAAAACCCAAAGGCGTATCAGAATTGGGTAAAAAGGGCGAAAACTTGGACGTACATGGACTTGTGCATACACCAGCTACAGTATTCCAAGAAGCAAATAGCCAGGGAAAGGCTAAGCTCATTTGCAAAACAGGCAAAAGACTCTTGAGTATCGCTTTTAGTCTCTAGCTAAAGCTATCCAAAGCAATTTCTGCGAATTATCCCTTACTCCTTTCGGCAAAGCAGATGCCCCGCAAAGCAAATACCCTAGCCCGTACCGCGAAAGAGAAAGCCGACATATTGGTCACAGACCTCGCACGCTTGTCTTGGGTGCAGATTGATGAGGAGAGGAATAACTTGTGTCCCAAGTAGAGACATCGTTGGAGCGGGTCTCTGAGTGGGGTAAAATAAATTCAGTTCAGTTTCACCCTGAAAAGACCATCCGAGAAGACCAGACACATCCAGCCGCGAGGAATTCGTCTGGTCGACGAACCCATGCTCACACACGGTTTGGGGTCAATAGAGTTACGGAAAGATGAAGGCTCTCTATGCGTCTTCTACCGCCTGCATTACGGGATTTGTTCTGAAGAGCTGCCTAATTTAATACCTGCGGTGAATATCTATCGCCGCAAAACCCGATGCAAAATCATGATCCACCAACACCACCTGGGTTCCAGGCATTCGTCTACAATTCGAATTTCACGGCATTCTCTGTCTCGTTCGTGTAAACTGCATCGGTATTCCCTAATAGCTATGACATGGGGATCTTCCAGGAGCGGGTCCATCGTTTCCTCCTTAGGGCAATGCATTGGTAATACTCCTGGTGTTGCTAATATCCTTGGGCGGTGATGACCACTTACCATCAGGTCACTCGTTATTATAAAAAACCAGTTTATTAGCACATTAGACATAAGAACCACGTGACGAGTAGAGCTGTGATCCTTACTGGCGCAAGCGACGCCGCAGTGAAAGTAGTTCGAGACAATTATGTATAACCACATACGGCAGGACACAGTCCAATACGGCAGGCGCGCGGGCGAGACAGTTTCAACAATCTTTCATGTCGTATATCTAGTATATGCTCTCTCGAAGCGTAGTCCGGCAGATTGCGTCCTATCCTGATACCTCTCGCCAACTCCCTATGAAACAGCGTCGCGGCGCATGCTCCTGACCTGCTCAGTCTCGAACACAAGCCCTTGGCTCAGCTCAGCAGGAACGGGTTGAAGCCAGCCACCAACCCTCACTTCGCAAAGGCTGTACACTCTGTAGATCTTCAGCAATACACTTACACTTTGCAAAATCTTAGTTTGTATCCAGATGAAGTTTGCACAGTATATATGTAGATCAAAATGTATTTATGTAATGTATGTATGTGTACGTATTTATGTTTATTTATAGTTCAACTCGAGCATGGCCTCGAGGTACTCGTAGGTGTCCTCGAGACAACATTGAATACGCAAATTTTAATTTATTTTTGAACAAAAACAGTGTAAATGTGCTTCGGTACTCTACCACAATTATTAAATTTAAGGAAAGTGTTGTATTTACTGTCTATAACGTACGGTTAGCTGTGATATTCATAGATTACAATAAAAGGTCACAGAGATCCGCAAATTTGACCTCAATATTTTCATTGGCCAACTTCTACTCCGAGCACGTCCGTGAATGAACAGGGGTTGATCAATGACGCTGACGTCACGGCTGCTACCACGACGCGGCTGTATCCGTCAACTGCGACATCCAAGTCGAGGTTTTCTAGCGAGATGTGACCGTTTTCGATCGACTAAATATTTCGTAGCGTACCGTGGTAGAAGCCTGCGTCGATCATCTTACAAAATCGTGCTGCGTGCATCTTTGCGTCGGTCGATGTATAAAGCGGAGCGGCGCTAGATGTGGCAGTCATTCGGACTCAGCCGCGGCGCCGGCCCACTCTTGGATTTGACATACTGAGTTCAGTTTATACGTGATAAACAAACAAGTGGATTTACAATAGTAAGTTAGTTCTTCAAGTGTATTTACAAATAGATCTTAGATATTGACGTGAACAGATAGTGGAATATAAGTGAAAAATAATTGTTTCAGTGAAAACCGAAAAATTGTGATCTAGTTACATAATTCATATGAAATTCTAATAAAAATATGACACACGTTGAAATACACTTATATTCTATTATGTGCTGTGATGTGTGGATATGAGAGGTTGTAAAACGATGTGAAGAAATGCAGTATTTGTACGCGGAAACGTCGTGAACATTTCTTATTAACACACTAATTATGGAGTCATTTATATATAATCCTATAAAATTCGTAATAATATGTAATTTCTATATAAGTCAATATATTTTTTCTGAAAAAAAATTCGTGTATAAAATACGTATGTAATAAATTCTACTTTTTTGAAAAACAAAAGTAAACTTAACATATTAATTGGTCATTACGATGAGCTTAAACATTAGCAGGTACACATTGGCGGCTTTCTCCCGCCAGTGAACCTCGCAGCCGCTCCGGCACAATGCACTTAGAACTTTCAATGTGACTCGTCCGACGTTTAATTCCCATGGAATATGTTTCAATAATGGCTTCTTACCTTTTCAAAGATACCTATCGAACAACCAGTGAGAGTAGTGTGAGCGGCCCGCCCCCTACACTACCTACATCAGGCAAACATATTATAACAGCCACATATGTATGTATGTGAATCACTAACTGAGTCTTACGTCTATATTTAAATCAGTTGCTCCAAATAACTTAAGAATTCTAAATTGTTGTTGTTGTTAATGTCGTAACGAGTATTGCATAAACATTGGGCTACTTTTCGGAAGTTGCATCACAGACAACTGGTTACGAGAAATTATGACGCATCGACTGAGACGCGCACTGCTTACCGATGGTCTGCGCCTATTATAATCGACGCTGACCTGATTCATTTGCAATAACAAAGTCGAAATAGTCAAGCTAAAATTAATTGAGAAAATGTTTATAATCGTTCAAATAATTTAAATTTTTTCCTATTAATTAATTCAAAAATGTTTATTAAAAATAACATATTATTTCAAAAACGAACAAAGACGTGGTAATTTCGTTGCGAGCGACATGTGTTGTAACCGGCATGCAATCTCTCGGCTGTGGGACACGAGAGAGTGCTTTCGCGGGCCCCGCTCGGAGCCGCGCCGCGGTGCAACGAAGCGCTCACATTATGGAAGCTTATATAACCGCTATCCGCGAAAGTAAAAGTGATTCTCCGCCTACCTAACAGAGTTTCGAAACTGCGTCGTTATTTCATATGCAAAATACGACCAAATATCTTAAATTATATATTTTATTTACAGATTATGCGGTGGTTTATACTAAGTTGTGTTCTGCTGTCGTTAGCGAAAAGTAGAACGGAAGCTCAGTGGTCATGGGGCACTGAAGACAAAACCGGCAGTGCAAAAGACCAACCGAAAGATACGCCAGCCGAACTATTGCAAGGTGAAGAAATGGGCGTCGCTCAAGAGAAGAATATTGAGGCCGATGGTTCAGTTCTCGACGATATTGTAGACGAATTGGTCAGCAATAAGCAAGGAAGAAGTTTAGGCGGTTTCGACGACGTATACAGTGATCCTACGATAAAGGAGGCTCTAGATGCTGGAGACGATGCTGAAGCGAGAAACCTGATCAAGGGACGGCTTTGTACTCTTGGACTTATTCAAGTAAGCATTGCTCATCCGGTTTATCGTCATAATTGTTAACTGTTGCTTAAGTCCATGCTACACCTCTAATTGTAATGACACTTGTCTATCTCCTTTCATTGTATTTTATTCATGGTTGTATTCAGTGTACATTATGTTGGTGTTCAAATAAAATAAATAAATTATTCACGATAAAACATACTTTTACCAAAATATAAATACTTACCGATTAACTAAAACGTGAGTAGACGAAATTTTAGCATTACCTTACTTAATTATAATATGTCTCAGTAAAAAAGGTTTTTCATAATTTTACCAATTTATTTCAGTGTGAAGAAGAAGATACACAAGAAAAAAGAACGTACGTATCACCGGACGAACTCATTTATGCGCAACCTGTCGATATTAAACCTATCGGAAAACCGGTAGCGTCAATCCCCATACGAGGACCCCCTAGAGCCTATGGACCTGCCAAACCAATGCCATACCCTCCACGACCACACAAAGGTTCACCGCCTAAAAGAAATGGATATGGCCCTAATATCCGACCAGGATTCTCTGACAAGTATGGAGTCTCTAATAGTAACTACCAATTCTCCCAAAGTAGTGGATTGTACAATGGACATGAAGCCAATTTTGTTACAAAGCCACCAATTTTTGCAAATGAGGAACCTTATGCTTATCAAACTCCAAAACCTATTTATAACAAAGTTGCTTCAAAGCCTGAGTCCGTTGTTCAACAACACGTTCACCACCACTATGTGCATAGTGATGCTGATAAAGATCCAAAAGTCATCATCAAGCCAGTTGCCATACCAGTCGGATCCGTAGGACATTTAGCTTCGCAAGCGCATCTACAAGAATCCTCTGGCATCTTGACAGCTGCGGGGGGTGACTACGCCGGAATCAATACTGGTGGCTTCAAACCTATGTCAGGAAACTTCCAATCACATCTCAAGCCTGTTTATGAACCAGATACTATCTATGGTTCTCAATACGGACATAGCAATGTCAACAAAGGTAGTGCTACTCTATTAACTCAAGGTCTACCTAATACATTTACCAATAATGCTTTTGAAGACCAAAAGTACGGCAACTCCTTAGGCACTTATGCCACCCAGAATGGTGAATTTTATAAAAAAGAACTACATGTTGGGTCAAGTAATAATGGAATTTACAATAATGGACCAGCTACATTTGGCCAGAGCAATCTGTACCAAGACAGTTACCATGAACCGAAAGCTCAAGGCCTCGAATGTGTTTGTGTGAATTACGATCAATGCCCAGCTCAAGAAATTATCGACCGCAAAGATGGCTTGTACTTACCTATTGATCCTCGTAATAAGTTCAAGGAAATTGATGCTTTAACTGAAGAACAATTAGATAGTTTGAACAAATCTACCGTTGCTGCAGCCGATAAGGTGGACATCTCTCAAAACTCCACATCAGACAAAAATATAGCAAAACGTGAAGTTCAAAATGAAAAAGCAACGGAAGCGGCGAAAGAAATAGAACCTGTAAGTATATATTATAGCTAATTTAAAATGAGTAACACCTTACAACTTTACCATTTCATTAATGTAACATATTCGATTATCAATATTTTTAATCCAAAACTAATTTATCCCATCCATTCTTCCATTCATTGTGCTCCTTAACGAAGTGAAGACTGGGGTGACAATACCAACATAGCGTTAAATTCCATAATGATATTTTTTAATAGGCTATCATAGCATCAGCTTACAAAAGGACAACTAAACAATGGGCATTACATTAATCTAACATTACATATTAAAATTATTCATCATGTAAAGTTATATAGAGTAATTTATTAAGTAAATATTACTACAGCGCCTTCTTGGACTGGCCGGCTACGGCGAAAATGGCGGAAATAACAACAAAAAAGTGCAGCCCACGTTTGGTGTCTCTTTTGGGTTGCCCCAGCCTTCCCACAGTGGCCATCCTATCAACCCCTTTAACTCAAACCCTGTAGATAACCCTTATGGCCCTGCAATAAACAGCGGAGGCATCAATCTTGGTCTGCTTTCTGTAAATCCTTTATTATCTGTGCAAGTATCGAAGAATGATTACGGGGAAAAAGTGGTCAAGCCATTCGTTAACTTGCACGTAACGCCAAATGAACACGTCGTTAATAAGATAGGGCATCTGTTTCACGAAAAGAAGCTGTATCTTTTGAACAAACACGAACATTACCACCATCACAGCCCCTACTACCGTCTCCAGCACACGCCGCGACCGCACCCTTACCCTCATGCTCCACATTACAGCGGTGGACCAGTTTATTCACCGCAACACAACTATTATGAAGGGTACTCTCGATTACATCCGTATGACGCTCCTGAACAGCCTGTAGGCGACGAGGATTACTACGACGAGGATAGCAATCATTACGACGATCAAATACCGCACCATGTCTATGGGCTCGAAAGATCAGCTAATGCTAGTGTAGGTAACAATAAAAATATGTATGCCAACCGCTATGCCCACTCCCGCTCCCTGTCACTTCCTTCCACAAACCTTGGGGCAAGCCGGGGAGGCCAAACTATCAAATTCCCCGAAAGAAGAAGGAAGCGGGACATTTCTTCTACTAAACCATCAAATGAAACGATTCAAGAGGTAATCTTACAAATCCAAGGCATCCAATAAAAGTTATAAGCGTAACCATTAGTCGTAAAAAACATAAGTTACATAACTTCAATCGTATTTTGTTTATTTTAATCATATTAATCGACTCATTTTTCACAGCGTCAAGGATATTTTGGCCGACCTCAAATTCAACAATGTAAACCAAACCAAGTGTGTTGTCGTCGACCTCTGCGACCTCAAGCAGGGAACCGCGGACAGTGTGGAATTAGACATTCTCAAGGTATCAATGGAAGAATTAAGACCCCAGCATATGTCGACGGCGACAGTGAATTCGGAGAATACCCTTGGCAGGTGGCTATTCTGAAGAAGGACCCGAAGGAATCAATTTATGTTTGCGGAGGAACACTTATCGATGGACTCCACATTATAACTGCAGCTCATTGTATCAAATCGTAAGTATTCCAATACCATAAGAACATTCATTAAAACAGCGTCATTAAATCCAAAAATAAATAATAAATGTCGTTATGTGTAAAAAATGATACCTTGTAAATGAATAATTTGTTCCGCAGATACCAAGGGTTCGATCTAAGGGTTCGTCTTGGTGAATGGGACGTCAACCACGATGTGGAGTTCTATCCGTACATTGAAAGGGACGTAATTTCCGTGCACGTCCATCCTCTGTACTACGCCGGCACGTTGGACAACGACCTCGCTATCCTAAAGTTAGACCATCCCGTAGAATGGACAAAATATCCCCATATTAGTCCGGCTTGCTTGCCCGACAAGTACACAGAATACGCCGGACAAAGATGTTGGACCACCGGGTGGGGAAAAGACGCCTTCGGAGATTACGGAAAGTACCAGAACATTCTGAAGGAAGTCGACGTACCCGTGGTAGGCCACGGTCAATGTCAGCAGCAACTGAGACAGACGAGGTTGGGCTATAACTATGAGCTGAATCCAGGATTCATTTGTGCCGGCGGTGAAGAAGGCAAGGACGCGTGCAAGGGTGACGGCGGTGGTCCTCTCGTCTGCGAACGTGGGGGAACCTGGCAGCTGGTGGGCGTCGTGTCCTGGGGAATCGGTTGTGGCCAGCCAGGTGTACCGGGCGTTTACGTCAAAGTCGCACATTACTTAGACTGGATCTCGCAAATTACTGGAAAGTTGGCACATTATTAGATGTGGACTCAACAGGAGGAAAACATGACATTATTTGGACTCAAATATTAATATGTACTTGGTAGAAGTAAGACATTAATTTATAATATAATTTATTGTTTATCTTTGGGCGGTAATGCTCAGAGAATGCGAGTAATTGCTTATGCAGATTTTATAAAATAAATGACTAAAAATTACACAACCCTTTTTTTTAAATATAAATATCATAAAAGCCATATACTTACTAACACCGCTATTGGCATTTACGAGTAGACCTAGAAACAAAACTGTAGGTAGATACTGTAGGTAGTTACTTAGTCATTATAATGTAGGGAACTTTAAAACATTTTTGAAAATGTACCCCTAAGCGATAAATTAGTAAATGCGGAATTATCTAGTATATTTGGGCCACAACACAGTGAAAATATACCATCAAGGCCTATCACACGACTGTAAATGAAATACTTACCGACACAATATATTGATAAAGAAAAATAATAATGTGTCAGTCAATCAGTCATAGCAGTCAACGCCACAAATACGCCACATATACCCTGTTATCTGAAGATAACACACAGATTGAGATTGCACTTGGTGATAAATATGGCTGGAAAGGGAACAGATCGGAAGCAAAAAGGGAAAGATGGTAAATCGACGTCGAACGAGCAAGCGGACGCCCTGGCGACCTTCACCCTGCCCGACAGCCTGCCCTGCTCCGAGATAGACTTCCCCGCCGCCGTCAGGAGGCCCGTGGGCGCCAACTGGAAACAAATTCTCAAGGAAAGCGACGAATCGTTCCAGGAAATAGAGGAATATAGGCTGAGCAAGCAAAAACCTGTTTCAAAATCATGCTTTCTTAGTAAGATATTTTACAAGTTCCTTATTCCCTTAAAACCTTTTAGAGTTTAGAGTTTTTGATGGCACTCAATATGAAACTTCAAAATTAGTCACAAGAAATAACGTCCCTGTCACGGGAGGAGAGTGTCGGCGGGCTTGTCACGGTCACCTCTACCTACCTTGTCCCGTATTCCTCTCCGCCCTTACTCCCAATCGAAGTGTCGCATTGGTTTACTTCCACAATATATAGAATACCACTAATTGGACTACTCGCCACTAATAAGTGGCGTCTCATATGTCCCGTGCCGCACCTGCTACAGATGATGTCAATGAACACCGACACGGTTCGTTGGCTCCATGCTACATTAACACCAACCTTTTTATAAAATAAATTAATTGAAACGTGTTGTGTCGCTAGCAACAACGTTATTTTTATTAAACTTTCATTATAAAGCACAACTGAGTCCTGATGAAATGTTTTCCATAAGTGCAACCAGCCTGTCTTCTCATCTTCCAGAAACAGAATGCGATTACATAAAGAACGAAGTGTTCGTTCAACTGCTGCCGGCTCTGGAAGAGACGCTCAACAAGGCCAAGCTGTGGGAGGCGTTAATTAGACAAAAATGTTTTTTCAATGGCCTGGACCACATAGCACAGGTGCAGTCAACCGCAACCACTTGCTAGTCAGTTATTGGGTGTAGATAAATAAACAAGCGTGCAGTAGGAGCTGGATATGACGACCTACAGATTCGTGATGTGATCGTTCAACAATCGCTCTAGACGATAATAAATTGACACAGGTACCTGTTCACCATTATTATTTTATTTCAAAGAAGCTGTCAAGCTTCAGGCGTGTTATATCTCAGTTTACCATAGTTCACTGATTTGAACGAAGGTCGCTTGAAAAGGATGTCCTGGGATCAAACCTTGCGCTCAGCTCTAATTTTTGTTACATACGACTGTGCCTGTTAGAACTTAATTATAACATTCAGTTAATGGAAACATCATGAGGAAACTTGTACTCCTAAGTTCCTCATAAACTTGTCGAAGGTGGGTTCAGCGCGGAGGACTATCTCCTCCTCCTCCTCCCATTATAAGAGACCCGACTGGCCTACTATTGGTACATTTACGAGCATGTTGAAATAAAGTGGTAGCCTAAATTGACCTGTAACTTTTAGTGGATCAAAAGACCAGATAACATCTTAAACTAGTTGAACATTAATAAACAAGTTGATCAGTATTGTATAACAACCAGCACCATTGTAACAGGTGTTGTGGAACAACAACCCGCGATATCCCGGACGTAAAGAAATGAACATGCATTTATTTAACATGCCCTGGGTGCGGAAACACCTCCAAAACAAGTAAGTCGAATCGATATACCCTGACGTCACGACTAAACCTGACGCTATCAAGTTCCGACCGACAATAATTGTCGGAGCTCGGCCACTCCCCAGCCATCTCATCTCGCCTGGCGGGAGATCTCCCCTTTGCAACTCAACCAATTGTTAACGGCCGCATTCAGTCATTAATGGTAACTTAAACCTAAACTCCTTAGATATCATTTGTATACAAATTCTTCCTTAGCACAAAATTAAAATAACCATTATCGACTTATTATTATATGAGGCTTAAATTTTAAGGGAAACCTTCCGTTTATCGATATAATAACTGACAACCGAAGAGACTGGCTTCCTGATATTAAGAGCCAGCGCTGACTAAGGAAAAACCCAAGATCAAAGTACCTACGAATCTTTTCAGCGTAGATAAAAGGAGCTCGACATGTGCTCGGTGCTCGGTGGTAGCAGTAGCAGTGGTAGGAAACAATTCATGGTGTTCAGCTGGAGGCTTGGCCAGTTCTCCTTTTTTTTCCCGGACCTGCAGTAATTCTTCTTCTGTCCCCGCCCTGAAGTGATAATTTGGTTGTGTGTAGAGTCAGTTGGTGACATTTTTAATTATGTTTTTTTCAGCGAGGTACTGCTTCCCCTTTCTTTCGTGTACGGTCTATCAGTCTCTTCCTGGCAGTCAACTTAGTGATACCCCAGCCTAGTGTCACTAATGTCCGCGGGTAGCGGTGACCACTGAACATAAGAGGCGTGCACACTAATAGCCGTGTTTCTGTGTGCATGATGTTTACAACCTAAGCGATTTAATTTAATAGTCCCAGACCTCACTACCCAAAATCGTGGCTGTGGCCGGAGGAGTATGCGGCCACATTGATACAAAAAACGGTACGGCAATACTTCGTGCAGAGAGAAGAGGAAGTCCAAGAAATGCGTGACTTCTGGAAGGTCAGTTAACTGAGGAGCCCCAGATGTAACCCCACCACGCTGCTCCAATGCAGATTGATGGAGGGGTTAATGATCAAGCCAAGTGTCGAAAGTTTTATATGGCGCCCTAACTTGGCTTGACAACTACTTTATAATAACAACCGAGATCAACAGCTTTACGTGCCCTTCGAAGCACTAACGGTCATCATCCTCTTACCGCCCGAACAAAGACGCTGCGCTTTATACACTAGAAATAAAAAAAAGTTTAAGTTCAAATTCACATTACTGAATATTAGTGAAGAATTCCATCCATCCATCAGCATTTACCCGTCCACTGTTGGACATGGGCCTCTCCTAGTTGGCGCCACTCTGACCAGTCCTGAGCCTTTAATTAAAAATTACTGCACAATAATATATTAAAAAAACCCACCTCAAATCATTTCGACTAATGAAATTATAACAACGTAGTCGTAGCCAATGAAATACACAATATTATCGGCAACTCCAAAACTACTCGGCACACATCGCTCAAAATTTGATAAGAAGTTAATAATGACCATAAAGAAAAACAACAGAAAAAAAATAGTAATTTAAACCTACAATTCAGATGTCGTTCAAAGTAACATGGGACTACAGAACAAGTATAAGCTTTCGGATAAAACATCAGCAGACTATTATCAAAATCTTTACACCCAGTAAAAAGGTAGGAGTTAAAAAATATAAACAAAAAATAAAATACTGTATAACTCGAAGAGCACTCGTCAGATGTTGCTCAAAAAAGGCATATGACAAGACATGCTTTAAAACAAAAAGAGGAATCATCAAGATCTATATATGTATATGTATATATAATATAACATATAAAAAAATATAGACGATTTGAGAACCTCATATTTCGGTTATAATTAAAACCTTCATATTTAGTGTCCTGCCCATAGGCGTAGTAACTAATTAGACGGGCAATCATCTCATAACCGCGTCACTGAAATACTTTCTCACTCTGTAACCTTCATCTTCAGGAAACCAGAAATTTAAAACATAAAATTTTCTTGTTACAGTGCGGTCGCACTTGGTAAGAACAGTTGAGCTGATTTTTATTTATTTGGTAGCAAGGAGAATAGGTCGTAATATAATAATTTATACTGCTATGTGGATGTCCAATAGAAACAATTTCTTTGGCAAAACAACGTTTGCTGGATCAGCTAGTACTTTATATTATATCATGGTATACCATTTTCTGTTATCTTAAAATAGTGAAAGTTAAATTAAAAAGTAATTCGCGCTTACTTATCGATAAAACGACATTTAAGGCTGACGTCTTGAGAAACGATGTCATTTTCACATTATAAATATATTTTAGCTAACACTTTAATATCGAAATTATTATATATTGACTAAATATTGCGTTATCTGTAAGATTTTAAGAGTAACTTCTATGAAAATAAACAATTCAAAAATGGGTATGATCTATTGGTATTAGCCTGTGAAATATCTGCTCATTGGAATTAATTGATACCAGCAGTCCAACTCGGAACAGGATACTAGTTTGGTTATTACCTCATTGTTCAATAAGCTCATAAAAAGACTAAAGATTTCATAAACATTGACCCTTGTTTCACAGGATGATACAACTAAATCAGTAAGAACATATTCCTACTCACTTGCGGTTGTTCATCTATTTACTATAGCAATATGCCATCTATGATCCTACCGTATCTACACATTCACAGCCATTATTCTGTTATTGACACATCAAAATACCTTCTCAAATGTTGCCAGAACTAATAAATGCAAATACAAGGTATCCATAACCAAATTTCGCAAACTTGAAAAACCTTTATTATTTACATAATTTATGTATTTTCAGAAATTGGAAATGGAGAAGAGCCTACCGGAGATGGAAATGAATCCATTTTTAGCCAAAAAATTTGCATCTTCTCAAAGTGTTAGCAAAGCTAATAAATAAATTGATAATAAAATAAAAATTTCATTCTTTTATTTATTTATTATTTAGTTTAAGGACTAATTTTTTTCTAATCACAAATATGAAACCTAGAATATATTTTATTTTTCAAGTGACAAACCCTCATATAAAGATGGACTTGCTGGTTGTCCAAGGCCCATTGTAAATTGGATGGTAGGTTTCTCATCATGTTTGGCTATCCTATGTACTCTGTTTGGACTGATGTTGTATGAAAGTGGCATCACATACTCCTTCAAAGTCTGAAAACATTAATAATGTAATATAAACAAATTATTTAAAATGATCAACTTTTAAGTGGATGCATTTCATATGAATGGAAAAGTTGTAATACACAAAATAGAAGATTAAAGTTGTTCATATTGTAACGAGCATAAATAGAGTCAAACTATGTTGCAATAAGAGTGTTAAACTTTTAAAAATATCAATTACTATTAGAAGAATTATAATCTGCTACGCAAAGTACCATTTTGACAGTTTGGCCAAGCCAATAGACAATATATTCAAGACTGGCCATTGAAAATTCTTATCTAATCATAGTCATGGTTTGTGACACAAACCCAATATTATAAAACTAAATTAATATTGATTGTCTGTTAAGTAATAAATTAAAAAACTGATGCTAGATTAAGAAACAAAATTGACCATGTTTCTTCTCAAATCTAAATGTATAGTTGTTGTCAAAATCAATTTGATTTCTAATTCTTAAGATCTTGTTTGAAGGGGACCATCTGCAGACCTGAGATTCAACACCCTTAACTCTATTCCAATGTCTCATACATGTTGTTGCTACATATTATATAGAATTTTGGTGTGCCGTCAAGTCATCAAATCAAGTTATGCCAAGTCACTTATTTTACTCTTCACTCGAATATACATATTATGGATGTCCTAGGCAATAGAACTAAATATTTTTTTATCATTAAAAAAACCTACTTCAAATGCCTCCAACAAGTAATATAATAAAATGATCATTGTTAACATAGTTGCAACCAGTTACATGTGCATTATCAAAGTTTACTCAAAAACTCTGACATTACTCAAAATTACATGAAAGTATGCAACAAGTACTAGTCATACACACAATACAAGTATGAACCATAAGAATCGGTATACTCAATAAAAAGTTAATAAAGGGATCATATGACCAGCATCAGCTTGTGATCAAAAAAATTTCGAAATTGGTAAAGTAAAAAGTTCTAGTTCTGCAGTAACATATATAAAAAATGCACACAGATTGAGCACCTCCTTCTTTTTTGAAGTCGGTAACTAGTTAGTGCTGTTCATATAAAGAACCTGCTCCCAGTCACTACACTCCATCACTAGGTATTTAAAAAATACTTTACCTCTAGGTCCTTCATCTCATGGTCTCTGGTGATAAATTTCTTCATCAAAGGTGGCATTTCAATATATCTAGGAAGAATTAGTTCAACAGGATTTTCTAATGATTTAAGAGACTCCAATAGTTTTGATTCCTCATCCTTCGGTATAAGTTGATAATCAGGTTTGTAAGATGTTCGGTAAATTTCGGTCAGCTTTGGTAATGTTTTACCTCTGAAAGTTTTTTCCACCCACACTCTTACTCTGCGTCTTTCCTGTAATGTTACAGTCAACAGATATATAGAAGAATTATGTGAAAATAACTATAAATAATCTGAATTTTGTATGAAGTTCAATAGGAGTAAGTATGAAACATCATATTGCAAAAAAATGTCTTCTCATATTTCTTAATCAAATAAATATTTATCATACCTCATCTGGGCATGTTTCTACTTTGACAATTTTCATAAAACTTGGTTCAGGATACCGCTTAAAGACCGAGCGTGCGATGTACCTCCCAACACCGAAGTTCTTAAGGCTTCCAACTATTTCCCATAATGTTTTTCCCTTAAAGTCAGTAGTTCTTCCAACGTATTTAACTACAGTTGTAACAGACATTTTAATTTATTACGTTTAACATCACTCGATAATGAAAAGTAAAAGAACTGAAGAAAATAACCAAACTTACTCAACCAACTCAGTGGTCAGTGTCAGTTTAGTTGGTAACGACTGAGACAGCGCCACAGTGTGACCATCTCGGAAGTGGCGAAATTGCCACGCACTGAGCAAAAAAACTGCCAAAACCTGTCGAACTTGTAACCAAAAATGCCAAAAGTAATGGCATCAGGAAAACGGAGCAAATTAATTACATGATGTAATGTAAAAACTTTTACCATCATGTTTTCATATCAATTTTTCGTCTGTTTAATATACAGACATTTAACTATAAACTGCAAAATTTTGTTCTACTTATTTCTTTGATTTTGCTTACTTTGATTTTGACGGCATCTTTTTTATCATATCTTTTGTTGGTTAATAAAAAAAATAGTGTTCATCCCCTCTTTATTAATATTATTGCAGAATTTTTTTATTAAAAAAAACTATTCTATGCACAATGATTACATTGTTACACAGAACCGCATAAGTTAAGAGAAGTCCATCTGTTTTGACTGATGAATTTGTATTTGTTATCGTTCCGAGTTCAGCTTCTTTTCCTTAATAAGAGATGGCGTTGAAACCGTAGTATAATCTAAGACGACAACTTCGCATAACGGTCCTGACCTGTCGAGGCCCTCTTGATGAGTAAGTCACAGAGCTTGGCTCATTACTTTGTTAACCACCGTGGAGATCAGACGTTGCATACAGAGGTGCTACTGACGGACAAGAATTAGCGTAAGCGTATCTGTGTGTTAGTATATTATTATCTCTAATTATCGTACTTGCCTAATATTACCATTAAAAAGTAGTGTGTACCGTGTCTTCCATGGTGTCCGCGATATAGTGAGGTTGGTGTCACAACCTCGAACTGCATAGGCGGGTTGTGATACTATATCTAATGTTATGATTATTAAGTGTAAGAATAATGTGATTGTCTTGTATAAATTAAATACAGTGATCGTTGTACCAACGTTGTTTCTCTTACATATTGAACAGAATAAGTTGGATTCCTAAAAAGATTTCTACGGTGTACATCTACATCTTTTAATTTTAAAGGTTTTCGTGAAGGCCATGTAATGCTGAAAAACAAGTTGTGTTCTGATGGACGGCTTGAGGAGTTACGAGCTTTAATACTTGTGTGGCAGCGTATCAGTTATGCTTTTAGTAAACATGATTTGTGGACTTCGGCGACGCTTACCACTTATGGTTCATCTGTTGCTTTGTCAGCAATTTTATATTAAAATCTATATACCAAATAATGTTACACTTTGTTTATTTACAAAAATATTTGGTTTATTTTATTCTAAATTTGCTTGAAACTAAGTTAAGTTTGAATAAACTAACTTAAATAACTATGGTTTGTTTACTATGTATCCCTTTGTACATATATAATGCTTATCCACCATATTTTTATTATATTACAAACAACAAAACTCTGCAATTAAGTTTAACCATTAAGATAATTATGTTTTCAAAAGCAAATAATATCCCAGCAACAAGACAATGATGGAATCGTCGACATTGCGTAGAATTAAA